>CM068308.1:866334-873834 GCA_034768735.1 Schistosoma mekongi
ACACTGATCTATATTGGCATGTAAATAAAACAAAATTGAATATCATTTGACATGAAGGAATCCATAATTAAATGTATAGACACTACTATTAATAGTATTACTCCTGCAAAACAGACAACAACAAGCCATTGGGTATTCCAAATGGAACTAATCACTTTCAAGATGTAAAAGTTAATGATTGCATCTGTATAATCCCCCCTCCTATTACCCCCCCCCGGGCCACATTTCATAAGTGTTTTTCACTGGTTTCTGTTAATTATTTTGTAGTAATGCTGACACTTTGAAATGTATTTTGTATAAAATTGTAATGATTCAAATTACAATACGGTGACTAGTCTTTGTGGTTCATCATCGATATAAAGTTGTTTGAAAACTTACTGAACATAAGTTATATGTTAACTGATATATTTCTAATATATACCACAGAAACTTGAAAGAATTGGTGCTACGAGTTGGGTTCGAACCCATTAGTGACTAAAGAAATATAATCAGTATTCAATGATTAAGTAATAAAAAAATATTACAGTCTTCCAAGAAGTCATTTACGACCTGGATAAAAATAGTAGTAACATCTTAAAACATGAAACAGAATGACTTGGTCCTAATCCTTGAGATGAATGCACTTCCTGGTAATGAGTACCAACTAGTACGATATCTAAATGAAGCTATATCATATGAATATAGATTTTATTGAATAATAGAAACTATAACAAACTTGTGAATGTGAAACGACTTTCCAATTGCCTGGGATAGACGATTTAATGGGATGTGTGCTATGACTGCGACCTGAAAGACTTGATAATGCCGATTGGTTGTCTTTTCTTTAATTATAATACTAACTTTATTCAATGGCATGCTTAGTACAATATGGATTTTCGGCTTACAGTGTCTTAACAAGTTACTCTTTTACCATGTGCACATACGATGAAATTTACACCAGTTCACATTCACGAAAGTAGCAACACCACCATTACACTTTAACTTGATGACGGAACGATCCTGACAAAAATCAGGTTATGTAACCAAGATTCTTGAACTGTGATTGAACCACAGTTACAGTATATGTTAAGACTAAGGAGAAACAGTAGGCAGCCCAATTTTCCAATAAGAAATCTATAGTTAAGACAAGGAATTTCAGGAGTAGACTTTGGATGAACATTGTTTCTTTTTATTGTATGTTGCCAGACACCATAGATATTTGGCAAAAAGTAGTTGCTTAAGATTTCAAGCAGGCTGCTTGATTAACACCTGACTAACTAAAACCTTCTTTGGAAGTATAGATAAATAAAACAAACACCGGTGAATGAGTAAAAATAGTAGCTTTTATATATCATATTCCTGGATCAGTTAGTAACATGAAACACAAAGCACAATAAAAGCTAAGTTAAGGGAGTTGTTTACAGGGTTCAGGATAATAACATCATAATAACGTTACAATAATTAAGAAATGAAAACAAATATAACCATAGTTATTGATCCTGTGAATCGCTTGCAATTAGAACAATACAAATATCAGTCATCGAATGTTTAACTAGATGTAGGTTAGTTGTAAGGTCTAAATAGCACAAGGAATAGACTAGATAGATTGTACTTCTTGATAATAACATAATGATGTATACAAGTGCATTGTGTATCATTCTAGAATACGAATACTTTCGTGTATTTGCATAGAGTTCTGCTTACAGTTAAACTAAGTGGTATCGATTATCATTAACAGTAGTACAGAATCATACAACTTCAGTAACAAAGTTCTAAAGAATGCATCAATCTATGAGTTATACCATATTTCTATTTTGATGAAGTGAATTATAAACAATCCAGAAGGATCATAATTAGATTGTCAGTATATCAAGAATAATCTCAAATGTAGTAATACAAGTAGCTAGAGACTACAGTTCTGCCAATAAATGACGGAAAGCTTTGAAGACATTGATTGTTGTTGATGATTTTGAAATATCCACACCATGTTTACCGTTGAGTGGATAATTAGCGATTGCAATACTGAAAGCCTATTGATCACTAAATTTGACTTTGCACAGGTGAATAAATCAGATAAGCCACTTTCGCTCTCTAATTCAAGGATTTGTTCATTAATAGGATTCTTAATGTAAAATCTGTTTAAACTATACAGTGAGATATAAGGCAGCTTTCATTCAAATGTCGTTACGCCATCAAAATCCCAAATATATGATTTTACTTCTGTAGTTGAGTTGAATAATCTTTTAGTAACATTTTTCAACTGTATCTATGCTATGCAGAAATAAGTGTTCTTCCATTCAAATATATTCCCATTTGTTGTCTATAATTGTCACCAATGATGGATACCATTAAATAGAAGTATTGACCTATAAAGTAATATTGTAACCTCGGATTCGAACCAGAGGCATTTAAATTCTGTATCGATCGTTTAACTACCCAAGGCACTCTAAAAGATCAATATATGATGAGACTAAACAATAATTACTAAACAAATCTACTCAAAACCACACCAAATTAACTTTTATAATCAGGTTATAAGTGGCCTATTTGAAGAGTTTATGAAAGGTCAAAAGTGATGACATGACTAACGAAGTTTAGAAATTTTAGAGCTAAGTCAATCACCCTCATTGACATTGAATGATCATATCGTTATATGAAAAAGTGAATAAAGTGTAAATACTACCACTAATGACGAACAGAGTAGGTTGAATTATTAAACATTTGTATTGAGTTTTGAAAACTTGGTTTCAGGTCGAATAATAGGTATGCACTGATATTGAATAGTTCTGTAATAGAATAGAACAGCTTTCAAATACACTCCAGCTTCTAGTATTAAACAGCCGAGACTAAGAGGTGGAGGAATGCAGAAATACATTAAACAGTAATCTTCAACTTGAAAATATGCATTTCTTATAATGATTCTATATTTTAACTTTCAGTAATGAAAATCCTTCTTCTATCATGATAAAAGTATGTAGAATATTTTCTTGTTGAATAATCAGTACTATCAATTTTGATGAATTCCAAATAAGGTGATACGTACATTATCGATTCAAATTGCCAGTCATATCTAATTTAAATTATATTTGCTTTAAATGATTGTTACGCCGGGTGATTAAAGAAAAGTAACAAACTTTCAGAACTGTATTTTGAGAGACTATTCTCGTTATCTTATTCATGAGTGTGGTCAGGTGAGAACTACAATTTACTTCGAACCACTGTATTTCGTCACTGCATTTGTGCCCTCAAATACAGCGTGCTTCGCCAATTCACCGGGCAACAACAAACGAACTGCAGTCTGCACCTCTCGACTAGAGATTGTCGACTTCTAGTTGTAGTGAGACAGTCCGCTTGATTCGGCCGCAATACGTTCAAATATATCATTCACGAATGAGTTCATGATTAACATAGCCTTTGACGAAATACCAGTACCAGGGTGGACTTGTCGGGGAACTTTGTAAATGTAGATGGCATAACTCTCCTTCTTCCTCCTCTTCTTCTTCTTGTCAACCTTTGGCAACTTGACCTTTAAGGCCTTATTTGCAGCCTTACTAGACACAACCTTAGGGGGGCATTGTTCAGTAGTCGAACGCGGGCTTAGGTCAATAGCACATTCTCAACTAGGCACGCATCTCATTGGTGTTCGCACCCACCAACCAAATCATCCTCCTCCTCCTTCTTTTCGTCGCGTCATAACATTTGGAGAAGGGGGTGAAAATCATCGAACCAATCAAGCTCAGCATCTGCAGCCAAACCAAGGTCATTCGGTTATTGGTCGAAATGTCGGGTCACATCAATTACCAATCAGAACTTCGGATTCTCACCTTTGACCTTGCATCATATTTTCTATTAGCTGAGTCAGCAAATCGACATATCAGCTTTAAGTGAACGCTTAAGCATATCGATGTTTAGGCTTCTCATGGCTAACTAGCAGTTAATTGAGTTATTGCTGCATCCAGTTGGTATTCAAGCCAACAGCCTCAGCATGCCGGGAGCCAACTGTGTAATACCGAAGCCCACCTCTGAAGTAGAACCCAAATCCAACCAAAATGTCCGACAAGAGTATCTCCGTCTCATGTGCCTAGTATTGCTGCTTCAGAGAACCAAGCTGCACTGGAAACATTTGTCCAGATCGTTCCAGACGTGGGACAATCATTAGATGACAAGCCAGCCGAGGTTTCCCGACGATCCACAGAGTTATAGAGTGCTTGTTGCAATAAACACGTGCACACCTTGGCCGCCAGCCCATATCGGAAGTCTACTTCTAACGAAAATACCCAGGTTACCTGCCGCCCACAAAACGACGTCTAAGCACTCAGCAAGAACAAGCATTAAGCCTAGGAAGAATGCTAATGTTGTCGACGTACCCGCCAGATGTGATCATTTCTGTGATTCAACTTATCTGCGAAGTTGCAACAACACGAAATTAGAAGGTATGCATGTTCAACATAATGCAATATTGTTCCTGCCACAACACACAGATCCCACTACGTTCCGTGGAGGAGGAGACTAGTGGTAGATTGTAATTTTCTAGGTTTCGCTGTAACTAATCGTCTTTTTTTCTTTTTCTTGAGTAAATTGTAATTCTCACCTGACCACACTCATGAATAAGATAACGAGAATAGTCCCTCAAAATACAGTTCTGAAAGTTTGTTACTGTTCTTTAATCGCCTGGCGTAACAGTGATCAAGTAATAGTTGAAGAAATTTGGAGAAATAAACCGATCACATACTACCTTTAAAGTCAATGAAGGATATGCTTTGCTTAATTTCAAATTCAACAACTGAAAGAATTTTCAAGAAGGTCTTTGACTATCTCATAATCAGGTGATTCAAGTGGATGCCAACAAATTCGGTAATGACCTTAAAAAGGTTCAAGTTGGTATCAAACAGCTGAAATTTTCTATTAGGATTAGAATTTAACTTCATTATTCACCGATAGGTGAATTGTTTGTACTCATAACTGACCTATATTCATCAAGGTTATATTAATCAACTTGTAAATTTGATCTCTGAAGAAGAAGTATAACTGGTAATAATGAACTTCTTAGTAGTATGCACCTATATAAGTCTATTAGATGGTAGCCGATACAGTGAACCGGTTGTCTTATTGATTCAACTAAACTATACTGCCTGGTAAACTTATTCTATATAGGTCGCTTCATGCTTGATAGACAAATTGTAGATCTGTAAAAATTAAGTTAATGAATTCCTATAGCATCTACATAAATGATAATTTCACCAAACGTAACGAAAAGCTTACAAAGGTCAGTCAGAATATGACATATCTCATACTAATTAATTGATTTCAGTAGGTGATGGTAAGATAGTAAAATTACGGAGACAATACATGCAAAACTAAGAGTGTATGTAAATACTATTCAGATATTGTCATGTGGCTTTCGACGACACTTTCAATGTGAACAAGTTCATTGTTATTTCTGTGTCGTTTTGATGATACCTAACATTTCACGGTGTGGGTACCTGAGAAGTGATAACCACATACATGCACACATGCAACTCTAACAACACTCAATAGCGCAATCTTCAACTTTTTGTTTTTAAATATACTCTGTTGTTAAAATTGCTGAATATTTTGTGTTGGGTAGACAAGTGAAAACTGTAGTTGAAACACTCGAAGTAGTATAATGACAGTACAGAATAACCATGACACGATAGAATAACATGACTGACAATATGACAACATGACAGATAGAATGAATGAAGACACTTCATGACACCACTTACTGGAAATAATCAGAACTTAAAAGTTCAATGGACAATGAATTGTCATTTGAAATGTATTCTACTGGGTTCGGATCGCAATGTGACACTATGATACCTGTACATTAATGTCACAACTCTTGCTTGATAGTTTGACTTATCGTGGACAACTTCAGCATTGAACACCTTGAACCCTTCTAGTCGCAATGCAGAAGACAATTAGGCAAGAATCTTTATTCCAGAAAGATATTGTGCAAATTTCTGTCGAAAAGTGATTATGTGGAATAGCTTCAGCCTTTTCAGCATGAATATCATCTTTTGTTACATTGGAAAGTATATAACACCCCAGCAACAAAGACAGTGATACAGCGCTAGTTCTACAAATTCATCTGAGCACTGGACAGTTGTTTTGATCTAGCAGTATGCAACGTCGATTTTGTCAGGGAGTTAAACCTAGGGCTTTCAAGTATCATAGCGAACACTGGTGAGGCATCCAATGGTAGGATTGTCATTCCTATCGATTTTCAATGGTCATTCATTGTCATTGGTGGGAACTGTCTCACTCCCTCCAAGTCTGAACTCCACCACTCTCGATTTCTCACAAGAACTTCAAGGACATCCTAAAGTTAATCACCAGGGATCTAATTACTGTTATCTATTTAAGGCGGTCTTGATATAAGTGGAAATTCATCCACTGATTGCCGGAAGACCAAAAGGTACAGATGATGGGCGTTCGTCAATTTAGAGCCTTTGTGTTCGACTCCTTGGTTAACTGAAGTGTATGCACAGCTGAGGCATACCATACTAGAATAAGGTGGTGCTTATCCGACATTATTCTACGAAGAATCAAAACAAGTGACTGGTGGATATATTTAGAAAATGGAATAAAACACTTACCAGTTGAACTTTTAGCTCGTCTAGTTTTCCCATTATATCTACCTATTGGATCCCATTCACGATCACCAAAATTCCCTTTACCAGAAATAGGATCACGTTGTGCTAGTAACAATAAACAACAATGACAATTATTTAAAAATAAATCTATCTGTATGTTATTTATTACGTAATTATGAGTGAACCGTAATAAAAAGACACTAAAGTAGTAGTAGTATAGTAGTAGTAGTATAGTAGTAGTAGTATAGTAGTAGTAGTATAGTAGTAGTAGTATAGTAGTAGTAGTAGTATAGTAGTAGTAGTATAGTAGTAGTAGTAGTAGTAGTATAGTAGTAGTAGTATAGTAGTAGTAGTAGTATAGTAGTAGTAGTATAGTAGTAGTAGTATAGTAGTAGTAGTATAGTAGTAGTAGTATAGTAGTAGTAGTAGTATAGTAGTAGTAGTAGTAGTAGTAGTATAGTAGTAGTAGTAGTATAGTAGTAGTAGTATAGTAGTAGTAGTATAGTAGTAGTAGTATAGTAGTAGTAGTAGTAGTAGTATAGTAGTAGTAGTAGTATAGTAGTAGTAGTAGTAGTAGTAGTAGTATAGTAGTAGTAGTATAGTAGTAGTAGTAGTATAGTAGTAGTAGTAGTATAGTAGTAGTAGTATAGTAGTAGTAGTATAGTAGTAGTAGTATAGTAGTAGTAGTAGTATAGTAGTAGTAGTAGTAGTAGTATAGTAGTAGTAGTAGTAGTATAGTAGTAGTAGTATAGTAGTAGTAGTAGTAGTATAGTAGTAGTAGTATAGTAGTAGTAGTATAGTAGTAGTAGTAGTAGTAGTATAGTAGTAGTAGTATAGTAGTAGTAGTATAGTAGTAGTAGTAGTATAGTAGTAGTAGTAGTAGTAGTATAGTAGTAGTAGTATA
>CM068308.1:881334-1124249 GCA_034768735.1 Schistosoma mekongi
CTCATTCCATTTGAAGTTCATTTGTAACTTGATCGATTGATGGTATGACTCATTGAAATTATAAATCGAATTGAAACTATTCAAGTAGTGAATTGCATTGTGTTGGTGTTGTAAAGATTGTCATCAAGTTTACTTAATTGGATTCGTTATAGACAATTGACATTGGTAGGGTAGCATTGACAACCAGAAAGTATTGGAAAGTTGTTATATCTGTGATGAATCTTATCAACTAAATCTAATACCAATCTTTACATAACCAATTTAATTCAATTACAATATTCAGCTCAATGATAATTTACTTCAGAATGTTCCTGATGTTCCAGTAAGAAGTCGTGACTGATAGAGTTTAAACTTACTGAGAGCGAGACAATTATCCCCAATTGCAATGGATGATCGTTGTATCACAAATTGATGGAAGTGAGAATATCTACCACTGGACTGTAGTCCGGTGACGCAGTGTTGTGTGTTCTCCAGCTTCAAGATATATATATATATATATATACAACCTAGATTTCACACTCTTTGGAACTCATGAGTAAGGCCTACCAGAAATTTTGAGGGGATTAATACTACGCATAAAACTCGATCCTGATTTACACATTTACAAAGTCTGTGATAATTGCAACCAAAGTAAACAGGCCAGATCACTGGTCTGACAGTTAGGCGTTCTAGGCTAAATCCTTAGTACAGTCGTCGATGGGGATTATTTAGAAATCCTATAATGAGATGAAGCTTCTAAGGAACTTCAGTTTGCTTAATATTTCAGGTATATCTTGTTGATAAATCACCAAAGAAACGAAACATAGATTCATAGTTTTATTCTGACTACTACGAAACCACTTTTTATCTCCATATAACACACGAAATTCAAAAGTGTAGTCTAGTAGTAGATTATAATTTGATTGATAGAATTCAATCAGCTCAATAAAGAAATGGACAATAATCAGGTAAGTTCCCTACTCAGTAATCACTTAATGTATTTGCCTACAGTCAGTAGTTTGTCGAATAATTTAATGGCGTTTTTAACTGTTAGATTGAATTTGGATTATTACTTAAACATCAATACAAATATGAGAGGTACATTCAATAGACCAGTCGAAAATTAGGCGAAAGTCATTCATCAATAAATGTAAACATCAGTTTCATAAAGAATACATGTACATTTTGCTGTGGGGCACGTGTTAATTGACACAAAACGTATTTCAGATAAGAATTCTTACTGAATATATTCAACCACTGAATAAATTAGCACAGTATATATACACATGGAATCAGATATTATCTATCGTCATTCAATAGAATATAAACTGACGGGATAAGACTTAACAAGTGAATTTAACAAGATCTTCAATATTGAATTGATATTCACAATTGGGGACAGTACTCTGTCGACTTCACATTCTTGATTAAAACGAAGAAATGTTTGAATTGATAGGATTAATTCTATGGAATTATTGGAAAAACGAACTTTTGATGCACATTTGCATTTGGTATAAACTATGACATATCACTGAATAATCATTCAATGTACTAATCAAGCAGTATATCATACTAAGAATGTAATACTTGGCAACTACAACTAAAATCTTCTTACATAATCTTCTCATTATAATTTTAACCAATCAAAATAACTCATTGATTACTGATAGTATTGATTTGTAGGAAAATTCTATTTCTATGATAATTTTTACTAGATTTCTAGTTAGTGATTAGCAATAGACAATTTGATATCATGAATTAATGTGAATTAGACAACAACCAATGATCACTAGTGAGCACTAGACAGTTATTTTATCCTGGTATGGAAATCGTCAGCGATGGATACTCATGGCAACACCAGGGGTAGAAACTCAGTGGTCTCCGAGAAGCCTAAAAGTGCTGGGTTCGATCCCTAATGAGGGTTGTGAATACTTACTGATGAAGTGTCTTATGCTAGAATGAAACAGTTGTCTAATGCTATCTGGTGATCAACAGTTGTTATCTAATTCACACGAATTCATGATATCAAAATTAACATTCAATAATCATGACAACACTCACTTACAATTAGACATAGAGTTTAAGAACACTCGTTTCGTCTAATATGTACCTCGTCAATATGATTGAATGAAGTAATAAAGAAATAACAATATCTGTCAGATTTTTTTTTCCATTATTGAAATGTTTTATGATTTGATCAGAAAACATTAAGATTCTGATCTCAAAGTTGATTATCTCACACTTACTTGATCAATGAATCTTAAATAATTCCACTATTCAGATAGAGAAGACATCGCCATACTTGGCATGATACCGTTGACTAACTAAAGTTTTATACTTGTTGGTACATGTCAACAGACTAAATACATATTAGTAGGAATATTTCAAACTGTAATGCAATGTGATATGCATTCAAAGATCGTAATCAGCGATGATACTTTTAACGTTAAAAGTATTCGTTTTTGTTGATAAGTAACACTAATCATGAAATCTAAGTTCAGGCTATTCTGTCTTCTAGAGTTTCTGATAAGAAATTACCAACGTATTTAAAAACTATATATTTAAGTTGGATTGTGACTGGAAAGCGGAATCCAGGACTCGCCTTTTGTCCTATTTGGGACTCATTGGCACGAAGCAGGCTGAGTTCGAGCCCCAGTGTGAACATCGACATTGAGATGCAGGTACGTCCAGCAGATGAGTCCCAAATAGGATGAAACGTGCGTCCTGGATTCCGCTTGCCAGTTACAATCCAACTTAAATATATTATTTGTGTAATAACGCTATATCGAGGCAATCCGCTGAAAATACACATATGGCAACAGAGACTGACCAGTTTCAGTCCATTACAAATCAACAGGAAAATACAAACTTATCCTAATTACATTCATTAAGAACGTTTGTAGCTAAGGTAATTCAAAGCATTTTCATCATTCATTAAGTTTATAGCACCTCGTACTACCAGGTAGTAGACAAACTGTAATCTTCATTGGATATTCGTTATTCATCTGCTAACTGTATAAGAAAACATCTGGGAAATCTACGTACGATACAAGCTTAGTAAACATTGAAAGCACAATCATTTCAGGATATAAAGTGTAACTTTTAAATATTTCGATTAACATCTAATCGTTACAATGATTAGGTTACTGTCAGGCAATTCATAATATTGTGTGAAAATCTCCTATTACTATTGCTGAGCTCTATTTGTTTTGATTTCTCACTGTGACTTACAGAATTTATCACTACTGAGCTCTTTAGTTTTACATAATCAATCGATGCTTATCACCTATAGTGGAGTATAGGCCGCCGACAAGCATTTTTCAGCTAACCTTGTCCTGAACTCGCCTTTCCAGTTCTTCGTAGGTGCTATTCATTCTTTTCATATCTTCCTTCAATTCCTGACGCGATGTGTTTATTAGTCTTTCTAGTTTTACTTAGCTTTGAGCATTCTAAGTTGGCGCCTTCCTTGGTGATTTCTTCAATATTTGTCCTATCCACCTCCAGAGTTTCTTCCTAATTTTTTACTCAGCTAAGATTTAATTTTTTTGTTTGCCATATAAGGGTACTATCAATGGTGTTTGGCCAACGCATCCGAAGTATTTTGGGTAGATAACTGTTGATGATTATCATTATCTTTTGAGTGGTGGTTTTCGTAGTTCTCCATACAACTTTCAGCTACATAAAATGGAACTATCGTGAAGTTTGTATTGAAAATTCTGACTTTCATGTTGTCTGACAGCTAGTTTCAGTTAATCATTTGTATCTTCAATTTTGTATCAGATCAGATCCCTCCTTTCTTATTGATGATGCTACTTAAGTATTTAAACATTTTTACAGCTTCTAGGAAGTTTTATGTAATAATCTAGCTGAAATCAATCTGTTATACCTATGACCGACATATTTATTAGTTTAGTAAAATAAAATGAAACCAATTAACTGAACTTACGTTCTCTAGGAGTTCCACTACGTGAAGCATTTGTTGTACGCAGTTCATCAACTTCATTACCTAAATCTCCAGTTAACGCTATTGGATTACGAGTCGGTTCTATAAATCACAGACAACAATGAAAAGAAAAACACAGGATCTATTACTTCAAAAGAATGTATATATCATTTATTAATAAGAAACATTGAATTCATTTAATATTTTGATCGCTGATAGGTTCTTTAGTAAAGTATTAATGTGTATTTGAAATGTGGTGGTTTTATGGAGATAAGTATTAAGCTTAGCTGCTTGTATTCATTACACTGTTGTTGGTTGAGTGCTGGTGAAAATCAGTTAGCACTGGCAAATTACATTGATGAAAGTGAGATTTATACCGTTGAATGTTGGCTGGAACATTGATACAAGAGTTCGAACGTTCGTCAACATGAAGTTCATAGGTTCGATTCCCCGAAAGAGTCAATAGTGTGTATTGCCTATGTGTTACAGTATGAACTGACTTCAGAGTAGACAAACAGTGTAGATGAGAAATTACTGGACACCTATCGTGTTTATAAGATGTATTGGTCATTAGTAAGTGCCTGACTTGATCAAGAATCCAACACAAGTTGTTTATGCTTCTCCGTGATATTAAGGCGTCTAGACTTCTCACAGGTGGCATCGAGTGGTTTACATTTGTAATTTTAATCTACTTACAAAATTACTCCGTCATTATCTAATCACATTCATAGATGATTAGTCTACTTCGTACTCAGTTGAACTCGACTCCAAAGCATCTTACTTTAAATAAGTTAACTAGAAATATTGGTTAATCCTTTTAGTGTATATTTCGTGATATTGGACACACATCGACAGCAAGATGTACGAATGTCATTTTGAGGTAGTAAAACTCCCTCTTGTATGATTAAAACTCTGCGTTACAGCTAACTTAAACCAATCTCAGGTTCAATCACTCAGTATAATCTACGATGTATAGCTATCGCTGTCGAATCACTAATTAACTAAACCTATGTATAGAACGTTTAGTAAACATACTGCTTACTCATAAGTAGTAATAATAACAATATGAAAACGGACATTACTATTACCATTAGGGGAGTTTGTAGAGATAGTTAACTGTTTAATTCAGTTTTGATATCACGAATTGATCTGAACCAGACAAACATTGATCACCTGGAAGCACTGGACAGCCGTTTCGTCCTAGTATGGGACTCCTCAGCAGCGCGCATCCACGACCCCGTCGGCGATCGAACCCATGGCCTTCTGGCTCCGCGGAGAACGCTTTACCATTGGACCACTGAGTCGGCTCCCAACGGTTGATATTACCAATCAACATGAGCTCACTAGCGACTAGCTCCTTGAGGTAGTTCCTGGAGTTCTAGTGTGAAGACGTGACCAGTAGAGTTCAACCGTGTCGGGTGTGAGGCAGTAACTCATCAATGGCATAAAGGAGGTCGCACAATGTATCACGAATTGGCTGAATTGGAAATATCAACCGTTGGGAGCCGACTCAGTGGTCCATTGGTAAAGCGTTCGCCACGGAGCCAGAAGGTCCTGTGTTCGATCCCCAACGGGGTCGTGGATGCACACTGCTGAGTATTTCCATACTAGGACGAAACAGCTGTCCAGTGCTTCCAGGTGATCAATGGTTGTCTGGTTCAGATCAATTCGTGATATCAAAATTGAATTAAACAATTACTATTACCTCTATTCTAATATGCAAACATTCATAACAGTAGTAACAATCATTTTAATATTGATTTTAAGAGATTAATCATTCTATATGTTATCAATTATTGATAAATGTGTTGATATTGATAAACAGTCACATTAGATGTAGCATTATGTAAAACCTAATGACCATTGTGTTTGTTTATGTCTGATAGTCTGATATATGCGGCGAAAAACATTGACATGGATACAGATTAGGAGGTGGGAGAGGTTTAATGGGTAGTTTTTATGTAATAAACATAAGGAAGAATATCTACATATATATATATATATATATATATATATATATATATACACAATTGGATACAATTTGACATTTCAGTGTTACTTATTGACTGTACTAGCTGAATATTCTATTTGCCAAATTGATTTATTATTTGATTAAATATATCACAGATTGATGTTGTCAGGGTACCATTGAAAACCAGGGAGTACTGGCCAGCTGTTTCGTTCTAGTGTGGAACTCCTCAGCAGTGCACACCCCAGATTCCGCACCAGGGGCTTCAGGTTGACGCGAACGCCTAACCATCATCATTGTTTATTTATTCAAGGGATAATATGTAAATAAAACTTGAGAAATACATTGACTACACTCTGAACAGTAACCAATCTACATTCTATCTGATCTTGTTTAGTGCTGATTGATTTCATTCTATTAAGTCGCGCAATGGCTATTATAGTCTAAATGATCAGATATTGTATATACTACAATGATTGTTGTTAGCTTGTTAGATATAAACGATAGGTGATCTTGAACCAAAGAGTCATATTAAATAGCACTTGTCTACATGAAGATATAACTGTAATACTGAGAAAGGTAACGCCGTAAGTAGTTAATATGACGATAATAAACCCCTCAGAACAACTAACATATTCATACGGTTTGAGCTGTAAGAAATACATGAACATAACTTAATCAATAGATTTTAGTCATGAAGAATACTATTTGTGGTCATGATTTCAATTCTACATATTTCATCAGTTTCTTCTAGGTTTTCAACTATTCAGTGCTACTGACGAATGTCTAATTGTACAAAAGCTTTGTAGTAAGTGAATAATGGATTATATCCAACTACATATGATTATAAAATTTTAGTTTATATCAATGCATAATAGTATTTCTAGAAATGTATATAAGGAAAACATAACTATTTTAGTAACCGGTTCTGGTTGTTTTAGAAGGATTGTGACTAACAAGAGGACTTCAGAGCCCATCTAAATACATTCTATTTACATAGACACATACTCATTGTACAAGTGTGACTATCTGAATTCAGTAGCCTAGTGGTGAAGGCATGGACGTTTGGCACGACGAAAAAAACAGTCTGAGTCGCGGTGTTAACATAAACACTGGGATACAGATACATTCAGCTGACTAGTCCCAAATTCCGCTTACCAGTCACAATCCAACTCAAACAATATTTGTTATCTTGGATATCCGCCCAGGATACGCATATGGTAACATAGATCGGTAAATTTCAGTCTATGATAAATCAACGGTAGGTTCCAAATACATTTTAATTGCAAATGGTTATGTCAAACTCTGAATACAAACAAGTGTTGTGCACTTGTGCATGTCATAGGTGTCTGGGGTGGAATTTTAATGCTTTGTTATACATCGATGATGACTTTCAATAATGACTACAGAAGACTACAATAGCCAACAGTGAATCTAATCTATCTTGATATTCATGCAAGTTGATTATCATCTTTATCAAGATCTCCAAGTCTTATTCAACTAAAATACATTGACTTCCTTACATTTGATACAACCAAATACAAGAAAGTGTGAAGAGAAAAATAAATAGGAAGCTTTCAAATAATAATGTACGCCAAGAACTACTGAGTAGAATCAGAAAACCCCTCAAAACAAGCTCAATATGGTATAGAAATCAATAGGAAACATTGTGCCCAGTCAGCAGACAGATAGTTTTCAATCAAAAACTTGTAAACAATGAGAAGCCACGTGGTATGGTTGCGACTGGACAATTATCTTACTACTACTGTGTTTAGTAAGTTGCAGAAACCTCTAGAAGCCCAAAAGGACATTTATGATAATAAAAATACCCTAGTTTTCTGTGCATAATTGAACCCTAACAGTAGTGTCTTTGCAGTGTTTCCTGCCTTTCTCTCTCGTGTTCCTGTTGGCAAGCAGTTTTCGCACGAGGGTCGTATCATAGCTTAGGAAACGAATCGAGCGGTCAACCTAGACGAAATAACAATTGACGACAGAAAATTCGCGGTCTATAAAAAGATCAAAACCACACGTCACAACAAGAACAGATAGTACGAATGTCATACAAACAAAGATATGTGGTTGATGAGTTTGAAATAACCTGCCTTACTCTTACTTCTATTATATCGGTATGCTCTTGAGAAAGTGGGTGATCAATTTGGAGGTAACTACTTTTCAAACTGGTATTATCTCGTAATAATAACGTATTCTATTACAACGATAGTCTAGATGTGATTCAACAATCTACCTAATTCATTAGTATACTAAAAATGAATTTTGCGAATCACAATAGCTGTAATAAGAAGAGGTGTCGGATAAGGCCTAACAATGTCAGATATCAAACACTGGTGAAAGTGACAATAAAAAGTGATTATACGACAGTTACGTAATCAGTTTGATCCAAATATTTTTGTGAAAGGTATTTTTACTAAAAGTAGTTAGAGCTCCATATGAAGTTTCCATATACTACTTGAAACCGGAGTATTTTATTAAATGAAGTTCTGCACCTACTTAGAAGTCTTAGTTTGATCCTGTAAGAAATGGTTAATTTAAACTACCATGAAATTCTATATTAAGATCAAAGTGATCTTCAGTGATTTTTGATTTTTTCCATGATTATTCAAAGAAACCTTTGATACTTCTTAGAAAAGAAAGGATTCTTTTTGACCGGATAAAAAGGCATAACGAACTTATATTCTTGAAAATTATTAATTGTCACAATTGCTTAAATGCCTAGACTGAATAGATGGTTTTATTAAGGATAGTACTTTAATTAGGATAAGCTTGTGTGGACACAGTAGCCTAGAGGTGAACGCGGTGGCGTTTGGCACGAAGCGGACTGAGTTCGAATCCCAGTGTGAACATCAACATTGGGATGCAGATACATCCAGCCGATGAGTCCCAAATAGGACAAAACGATCGTTCTGAATTCCACTTGTCAGTCACAATCCAACTTAAAGATAGTACTCTAAGCTTAGTTGACCTAATGACCTAATCAACGTGGCAGTGAAATGTAGTCTTATGGTCTATAATGACTAAAACAAGATCACATTCTATTCGTTTCTTTACGACCCTTGAGTTCATACACAGCATTGGTTTAACATCATTGTTTCTCAACTAGATATAACCTACGCTAAATACCTTTCTGATAAACTGATTTGAAATCATTTGCAATACCGTTAAAGATGAGAGAGCACTGGGCAGTTATTTCATTCTAGTATGGGACTTCTCAGCAGTGTCCACCATTGATTCTGTTAGGAGAATTGAATTCAGGATGTAATCCACTGTCTAATGGTTGAATTCTGACTTTCACCAGTTTGTGATATAGCACGACAAACTTATAGTCATCAGTGATAACTGTCCCACTCTCGAAAAGTCTAAACTCCATCAGTCACGACTTCCCACTAGAACTTAAAGAACATACAGAAGTTGGTCACCAGTGAGCTGATTAGTAGATAGATATTTGTAATCGTTATGTACCGTCCCATACTTCACATAAAATTCGGTTACATTATCAACTCTATAAGCGTGATGACGCTAGTAATATGCTTTCTATGTTTTTAATTACTCCTCTAGAACATACTATTTAAGATGTCTTCATAATTCCTCCATAGTTACTGTGTTCCTCCTAACTCACCATCAGCATGATATAAAGTATGTTCAGTTATCATTCCTTCAAATCTATAATACAGTAGCTAGTGTTCCACTGTGAAGAGTTCTTCTTATCATTCTATTACATTCTGTGTTCTTTTATTAATGAAATTACTAAATGACATAATGTTGACTTACGTTTAGTTTTCTTTGTTGTATGTCCGTTATTCTTGCATATTGTTGCACTATCCACATCCCACGAGATCAATGTAGTGTTAAGACCTAGATATTCATAAAAACAGACCAATAACAGAGAATGACAAAGTAGTAAATGAAACAGTTTTAGAAAAATACCTTAAATATGTTGTATCTGATAATATTATTATCTGGCAGCGTAAACCATATTCGATGGATGAGGCTCTTTAATCTACGACATACTGGTTGAAAGTCGATCGTCATAACCATAAAGCTACCACAATTGAATACTTAAATGTTTATTGTAGATGCAAATGAGTAAGTGTATGAATAGATCTATGAGTGTTTAGTAACAGTTATTTCACATATTGTTATGTAATCAATCTACTTGAAAGCAAGTAATCAGACGAATGTTGTTGATAGACATTAGTGGTATCCAAATAACAGTGTTATTGATATTGTAAACATCCAACAAAGACAATGTATCTATTCATCATACTAATACTTGTCCTCTTTGAGAATTGAATAACAGTTCTTACCACACATTACATCTTATCTATAAATCTTAGATTGAAATGTTGTTGATTTATATTATAGTGAAATGATTGCAAGTTATTAATCCTAATTCATTATATTCCTTTGTTATGGAAATTTGTAGTTCTCTTCTAATCAGTAATGCCTTCTAAGATATCCGTCTCACTTACTTACTTACTCATGCCCGTTACTCCTCGTTGAGGAGCATAGGCCGCTCACCAGGGTTCACCATTTAACTCTATCCTGAGCAATCCTTTCCAATTGTTTCCAGTTGCTGTGCATCCTTATAATGTCTGCTCCCAATTCTCAACGCAGCGTGTTCTTTGGCCTTCCTCTTCTCCGTTTCACAACAGGATTCCATGTTAATGCTTGTCTCGTGATGTAGTCTGATGATTTCCACAATGTATGTCCTATCCATTTCCAACGTCTTTTCCTAATTTCCTCTTCGGCTGGAAGTTGGTTTGTCCTCTCCCATAGTAAGCTGTTGCTGATGGTTTCCGGCCAACGGACCTTCAGTATCTTTCGTAGGCAGTTGTTTATAAATACTTGTACCCTTCTGATAATGTTTGAAGTAATTCTCCAGGTTTCAGCTCCATACAGCAGGACTGTCTTCACGTTCGAATTGAAGAGTCTGACTTTGAGGTTAGTTGATATTTGTTTTGAGTCCCATATGTTTTTCAACTGTAGGAATGCTGCTTTGGCTTTGCCAATCTTTGTCTTTACATCTGTATCGGACCCTCCTTTTTCATCGATGATGCTCTTCTAGGGTTACTGCCGGTCCGAAGCCAGGGTAAAGTAGGAGGTTTGGGCATGGGGCTAGCACCCCCATTCCGTAAAACCCAAACTTGCTAAAAAAACGCAAACCAGATTAAACAAGATATCCATCTACTTGGTTAATATAGCATTTATCAAGTATGCTATACTTGTTATAAATACATAGACTTTTCATCTACACCTAATACTACTAGACTGTTTTACCCAATCTATTGAAATATTTGAAGGATATCTTTGAACCTTCACTTTGAAAAGCTACGTCTCACTGGGAATTGAATATTTTAAACTTAATAGAGAAGTATTTTATTTGGATCCTGTCATAAATTCTTCTTAATTGGGTAGTTTTAATAACAGTGAACACTGAAGAGTTGATTGCTTTAGTATGGGAATCATTTTGAAATTTACGAGGGAGTCGAACTTAAAACATTTCGACCTCACTATCAACTCATAACTATCAGATATGTCAAGCTGGCTTACAAAGTTATAATTCCAACTTTAGTTTGCTTGTAATATGGTGTAGTAATATCTTAACACTATCACTGACAATCGTTACGCTCATCATTCGATAACTACTTCGTCATCGGAAGGATAAGTGTTCTCTGTAAGACTTGGAAATATCGTGTTTAGTTTATGATGGTGTTGTGAATGCTCACTTCTAAAAACTTCTATTGCATCATTCTGTGACGAGAACATTCAACAATTGCAACTAATTTACTTGACTTTACTGAATCCATTGAAGTGTGCCTACAGCATCATGAACGGCATAAACTTCATGTGAAGAAATAATGTACATTTAAGGGATAAAGAAATCATCTACTTCAGAAACCGATCATTCGTTTACCTTAATGAAGATTAGATACTATGTTGTAATATATAGCGGTTTGGAAATAGTCTGTTGGATGGGGTAATATATTTACCACCGACCTATTTGGGACTCGATGGGCAATTTGTAATGACTAAGTCTTCTTAACTTATTATCAAGTGAATGATGAAATCTTAGTGTATAGTTGATTTAATTCTTGTTAAGTGCTAACCAAATTTTATGGGACAAGTCTAGTTTAATGGATTCGACATCACACACAAAGTGTTGTTCATATTAAGTTGAGTGGAGACAACTGGAAGAAAACTGAGCTTAACCTATATTTCTTGTTACTTTGCATAAGCTATACATGCAATAAAAGGGAAAACCTATGTTTTCTGGTGGATTCACTATTGATACAACCAATTTTAAAGTCTGTTACTTTAACCTTGACTGATTTATACTCTTTAGTAAAACCATCATTACTTCCTAATCAACTTTCATCATTTCGACTAATAGGTACGTTGAAAATTGATCATCATCTACTGATCATTCAACATTGATGCAAGAAAATACAACAACTTCTTTAGTACTAGGTAGTCATTACATTGTGACTGAATATGATACGGTTTATGATACAGGTGTATTTAAATACGTAGATATATCGTTAGAGACTGTATCGGACTTCCATATATCGAATTCACTAATCGAAGTTATCAGTGGTGTGTAAATATGTATGCCAATCACTCTTCTGATAACAATATACATACATATAAACCACTTGTAAATATAAATACTTCATAATTCCCAATTACATTTCCGCAGTAAATATTGGAACTGTAATGCTTCATGCAGATTCTTTTAAAGAGATAGTTCTGTAAAGTGGAATAGTGGTTGACTAAAAGTAGTTGGCAGTGAATTCATACTTAACCTCCATGGTAATTGATGCTTACCAGTTAGTTTGGATTACATGAAATGGTGGCAAAACGTATAACATAGTTGAGATTCAAACTTCCGACGACAACTGACATTCCTGATGTATGAGATATTTAATTCAATTAATTCACTAAGTAAACGTGACAAATGTCGTATTTACTTATACTTGAATTCTAATCTAAATCACACATTTTACTGAGTTGCGGCTGGAATAAATCATTAGTAATCTTTGAAACCCTGAAGCAAATTGATGCATCAAGTAAATCATGTTGACAACAACTACTAACTGGTATGAATTCTTAATCAACTGGCGTTTCTTACTAACATTCAATCAATAGTATTGTGTAACTATCACTTAATCACTTAAGCTAATAACTACATAGTAACTTAATCAGTAGAATTCAATCAGTAATAGTCAGATATAATATATTGGTCAATGTTCATTAATCAATCAATTTGAATAGCTGAAGGCAAGACAATTGTTTTTCTTTCCCGCCATTCATTCACTATGTCAATTATGAAATGAAAATCTATTTGTTTAACTGCTTCAAGTTTTGTTTATTTGTATTAAACATGTACAGATCAATTTTTAAATAAGAAAAGAATTGAAATGGACTTAAGTCTAGACAAATTAAATGACAATGTAAGTAATAACATCCTAAAAAAAATATGTTATTTGTAGATATATTACTAGTTAAACAATTATACTACTTAGATTATATTGTTTATTTAGACAATAAATGTATGTATGTATAATCAACATAGAACTTGGCACATATGTGCATCGGTTCATGTTGCCATACCTCCATGGCACCGCAAGATTAACACCACCACCACCACCACCATTAGTAGAAGTTACTTCAATAAAATAAAATAATAATAGTAACAAGGAATGTGAACATATAGAATATGGTTCAGGAAGCGTAGAAAGAAAGTTATGGGATAATTTAAAGCTCATGATCTAAGGGAGGACAATGAGTGAATGCATCTGCACCATTCTGACCGATTCTGGACCATATCACTCAGAGTTTCTAGCCACTAGTTATGGTATTCTCGAGAACCCCATCCAGGTAGTCTGCAGCTACCGACACGAGTCAAATTAGCAGCCAGTGATTTCGTGGAATGATGCCATATTTTAGTTTGGCCACCTACTACTCTCTTCCATCTTATTCCATTATCAGCCAACATTGCGCGTCGAGGTAGACGGTGGTTGGGCATACTCAACACACAATAAATGCTAACGTAGGTGAAGTTATTTTCAACATTTCTGTGTTTATTCAAACAATAAAACTCGATGAGAAACTTCAAAATATCAGAAAAATTATGAATAGACTTAGACTATAAACTGAAAGTTGGAATTCAGGGAGTGCATTTCGTTCATTTTGTGATTGCATGTAGTTGAATATTGCTTAAATTCAATGTTTTGGCCGATGAGTGTAGAATAAGACAAAACGTGTTTTATGTATTCCACTTATCAAACGTAATTCAAAGCTCATCAGAATAATTTAAAACATTGTTCTATTGGCATGATTTACTTAAAATGTACGACTGGCAACAGAGACTGTTCCATTTTATTTCATATTAATCATCTACCAAACGATACATATGCTACCCAGTGACATCAATTGGATCAAAAACAATGGATGCTCTATTTCTAGGCAGTTTTTTTGTGAACCCCTGACAAAGTGAGATCACAAAATGTACCACCGTGTGATATTTAATGAGCTTTATTATGAACATGTGCTAAAATACTTAGAAACCTAGATCACATTGGGTTTCTTGTCGTTTAGACATAAAATCCCGATAATCCTATTGTATGTGAATAGAATATTTCAGAAGTTACAGCAATTATTTTAGGATGTATTTCATGTAATGTTGATTTCTAGTTAGTTCAATTATGTGTAAATTGTAAGAGTTAATGAAATTGAAGGTAGAGATATTCAGTATTACTGATTGTGTGAAGTAACTGGTATGTACTGCGGAATAATACTTAATGACGTTGATAACTGCTAATCAGAATACGGACAAGTTTGCCCCACGACTACCTGTCTCCAAAGTCGGAATAGAGAAAACAACAACTACGAATCAATCAGACACAATCCAACCCAATCCAATTCCGGTCATATTGTATTTCAATTATTCCTTTATGTATGCACACATTCAAACCGCACAGCAAACAAATTAGGTTTTTTACATTAATACAAAACAGAAGAGATTGTGACAGTGATTGGGGGGGGGTGGTAACATGTACACAACTACTTAACTGTAGTTCATAATCAGAGACAATATAATAACAGCAAATATACTAAACAGGAGGAGAGAGTAAGAGGAACGTAACAATAATAGGAACCTAATGTTTACATTACACACAACCAGAATAAATGAATTAGTCCTGTAAAACATAGTTCTGGAAGTTTTTCACCCTTCGTCAGTAGACCGACATTACAGTAACGTTGTCGGGAAACATAAGTTTTCACTTTCCAACTGAGCATAGATGAACACATAACATTCAGATCATAATACATATAATAGAGGCAAAGGAATGTTACACCAATCAAGTGACACACTGATGTACATCGTAACTCTGTTAACCTATACTCGAATCAGGTTCTCATTCTCAATGAAACCGGATATCTTCACGACTTGTTATGGAGAATAATGAAGAATGTTGACTATAACATATAGTTTCACCGAGAATAGTATAACTTCAATGGAACAACATTACACTACATTTAGTGTTACATAACCTTGTTACTGGAATAGCTACAAACAATTCACAATACATGTGTACTCATACTCTAGTTGTATCCATTCTGACAAGTTGTATGCTACATGCTTGTAATTTATCATGTATTTGATACGTTAACAAGTGATCAACATGTACATTGAAATATGCAACACATTGAATTCAATAATATGGAGAATAAATTAAAACAAATTTCATTGTTATCTTGATTAAAAGTATACCACAGAAAAGATAAAAATACGCAGAACTGAAACGACTCCTAACAATTCCCGAATTAAGGAATATGAGAGGCGTTACTGGTGTCAAGGTTAACGAGAATTCAAATTCAACAAGTATACCATTAATATGCTGAGCACCTGATGAAGATTGACTATCTTCAAGAACTGTGTTTTAGAACATTGTTTCAATTATTAAAACTGGGGATAATGTAATCATTTCATTTCTATGACTGTTACGTTGCCCTTGCCTGGTCCTCATGTTTAGTATATTTACTCTTAGTATATTGTTTATTACTATGAACTACGGTTACATAATTGTGTACAATCTGTCCCCATTCACTGCCACTCTTTCCTTTGTTCTGTATCACTGTTAGATTTGTGATTGGTTTACTGTGTGGTCTGATTTTGTGTGTATATAAGGGCATGATTAAAATATAATAAGTTCTCAGTTCTCCGATTTTCGGTTCCCAATTCTGGTTCTTCTATTGTCGGCCTGGAGGTGAGTGGGCTTAGGTCAGTCGCGCATTATCAACTAGGCATATATGATTAGCGTTCGCGTCTATCAACTAAAACCCTCTCCCTTTCTTCTCGTCATAACAACCATCGACTGTATAACATAGCTAAAATTAGTATTTAAGTGAAATATGAAAACATTTAGTC
Source organism: Schistosoma mekongi (assembly GCA_034768735.1). Classification (NCBI taxonomy): domain Eukaryota; kingdom Metazoa; phylum Platyhelminthes; class Trematoda; order Strigeidida; family Schistosomatidae; genus Schistosoma; species Schistosoma mekongi. The sequence goes on from CM068308.1 coordinate 897,676, forward strand.
AATATTAATCTTTCGCGTTAGAAATATGAATTTGTGTTAGGTTCCAGGAATAGAAATTAGATTTTATAGAAAGAGCAATCAAAGAATTCAACTTCTCATCTCAATACATAAGCTACTTTAATAGCCAGGATTTCTTTATCACACTGATAGTGAATCGAATCCAATGAGTCAAATGTTTAGTGTCAAATTACATGAGGTTAATGAAAATACAATGTAGAACATTGGAAAAACTCAGAACACTACAACACTTTGTCTAACGTTTTTCTCCATTCTAAGTTCACTATTACTATGAAAATAGGTCTTAATTAATGTAATCTAGAATAAGACATAATGTGTTTCCAGGATTAATAGTTACGGTAAGGAATTTGTAATTCGATCAAAATTTAAAGTTACAGTTACGATTAAAACCCCGATTGACGCGGTAGATACAATTTACGATTAGCTATTCTGTCGTTACGTGGGGAGAGGTTTTCGTATCGCTAATGGAATAAAACTCAAAATTACATAAGTTGGATTGTGACTGGTAAGTGGAATCCAACATGCGCGTTTCGTCTTATTTGGGACTCATCAGCTGGATGTACATGCATCCTAATGTTGATGTTCACAGTGGCATGTTCACTTACCAATCACAATTCAACTTATATAATACTTGTGAATAATTCTCGATATCGAGGCAATCCGCTCAGGATGCACATATAGCAACAATGACTGACCAGCTTCAGTCTATAACAGATCAACGGGAATATACAAGTTAATCCTAAAACTCAAAATATTTTCCGTTACTGTCTAATGGAGCAAATGACATTTATAGTGAGAACCACATATATACATGGATTATACTTGAAACCAATATGATGTAGTGCATTCATCTATGGATATCACTGCTTTATTATTAAAAATTTTCATTGGAATACATGGTATATTGTAATGAGTATTTATTTTGACTTCTTTAGGAAGTGATCTGACAGCTTCTCAGTAACATGGATGAATATGTTTGCTGCCGATTTTGTAGTTTAACGGTGTCAACTGCACTACCATGTAAAATATTGATATCCTCTGTAATATAATTGTCTTTTTGTTCTGATAAACTAGTCAATCATGGATAGTTTCTTTTTTACTGGTTTTTAAGTGATTAGTTATTTAGAACGACAAATGTCTCGTTCATGAACCGGACACAGCCATTTCAGACATCATCGTAACCTCGTTCTTTTGTTGTACTTTAACCGACGTCTTAATCATAATTAGATGAGAAAAAATGCAAAAGTTCATACTTAAATTATGTTTGTAAGCTTTCTGTATTCAAAATACACTTGTATGTATACTAGTTACTTACCAGGTCTACCTGTTGAAGAATTTCTTGTACGTCCAAATTCAATGTGTTCTTTTGGTAATGTACCAAGACCAGTAATTGGATCTCTTTGAACTACTGTAGTAGAATAAATGAAAATACAGTTTGTATAATGAATATATATACATATACAATATTTGCTTTGAAAAAATATTTATTTAGTTGCCATGACGACGGATAACAGATTAACATATACAACAATAGGTGGTAAGTTCGAGTCCTAATGATACATTACATTAATGAATAGATTAACAGTTTATCAACAATCTCATTGAAAATGTTCAATAAGAAACAAAACACCATGCTTAATAGTCTAACTAATCACATTTTTCATAGCTGTTGAATTCTAAATGTATTGACTGAGAGCTAAGACCAGTACAATTTAATCCTTTAAACGCTTTAAACAGATAAACGCACTACCTGGTGTAAAAGTTAGATTACAAGAAACGTTTACTCCTAAAAGTGATCATACATGAAACGGTGATTGATATATCAAAAGCTCTTAAGTCATTAATACCAGACTTTAGTGGGTACTTGGACATGTTAGTTTAGTTTGTATATGACGTAGTGATTCAGTGTAACTACACTGTTTAGAACTTTTGTTGTTTTAAGTCCCAACAAGCTAAACAGGTTGTTTAAAAAGTGATTAAACTAAAAATCCTTTAGCATAAGGTCTGACAGCAAAACTATTTTATCAACATTTGTCGAATATAATGACTGCACAATGTTTCTATTCGGCAACCAAGATTTAGATTAGTGTTCCTTTGTTCCAATAGATAATATAGGTTAGAATAGACTAACTATAAAACTATACATTTAACTGTAATACATGCATTTAGTACACACTACACTACTCCGTCAGGAAGTGTTAGGACCTATTATGTTTTAGTTTATTCTACGTACTGAACCCTCCTCACAGAAAGAGAGAAAATTCACCTAGGCGTTAAACAACAATAAACGCGATAATCTTTATATTGAAGTAACTAACCTACTTCAGCATTCTACACGGATTTACGTTGAAATAGACGTTGGGTAGTTAATGAGGAAAGATGACAGATAATTCTAATATAATTAAGTCTCTAGCTAGTTGATATACGTCTACTGAAAGTTGTATTTTACGTTAGCAACAAGTCCTGGAGGTAGACTTCATCTTGATTAGTACTTATCAGTTGGATAATGTCAGTCTAAATCACACTAACTAATTCAATGAAGCCTCGAGCATCCATTCTTGACAAGTAAAATGTCAAGTTCAGTTTCAACGTTTTCATTTGATGTTCTATAACCCATTCAACTATCTACCCTACTATTACTTTCTATTGTCCTATTTCACATTATTTACATCACACTCCTTATGATGTATACCTATTTGAAATCAACATTTAATTTTAGGTCATGTTACCATGGCTATAAAATCAGGAAAGAGTTTCTAATGTAATGAGTATTTCCTTTGAACTTACAATATTAGTTGACTATAAAACATATTTAGAAGTTCAATGTTTGTCTTATAGATACTACAAGGAAGTGTAGTAAAACAATGTGAAACTTCACTAATTAATCTTAGATACAATTAATCATACTCATATCCTGTCTCTTGTTGACTTGTTTATAAATTCTAGTTTGATTGATCATTGACTAGGGACTATTATAATGATCATTTAATCCTATTTAAGTCTGATTGTAAATTATCAATGAAGTTGATGTGTAGGTATTAGTCTAAGTGAAGGTCTGATGGCAGAAAATAGTGAAACAAACTCAATCTGAGGGATTTCGAAATACGTTAACCAGTTTGCATCAATCTCCAACTGTCACCGTTGTACTTACCCTGGACACAATTGATTGTTAGTAGAACTGATTGATCAATCAATAGTGATCAATATGCGCTCTTTTTAGTCCTATTTAATCTTGATCTCATTCTATCGATCATGTTACAAGTATTTAGTAGAAATCATGATGAAGTACTTTAATTCCTGATAATGAAGACATCAGTATGTAACTATTTACCAAAGCTTTAATATGATGTTCAAGCATTACATTGAAAATACTGAATACTTTAAACACGTTACTCTGTTGACATAGTCATGTATATCCTACAATGACTGTTGATTCTTAATAATCTTTAAATGAGTATTTGATTATCATCTACGATAAACATTTCAAATGTTCTGTAGTTTATTGATTCGTGTCTAAAGAATGATTGTAGATACTAATGAATTCTATGCCTTGACAACATGTATTGATCATATTTAAATAAAACACTGTGAAACCTAAAAGTATGAAACAACTAGTTTGTCCTAGTTTTGAACCTTTAAGTAGTTCACATTCATGGCCTTAGTAATGATTTATTAATTGAATTGATTAAAGTTGTCTAGAAACTATAAATTTTCTATGTGGGTTACAATTTTGAAGTTCAATTCTTCATTGGTTCTGCTGAAGGTTTCTATGCTTAAACTAAATATTAATTTTCAATGGTCCAATTAACTAAGATAATGATCATCGCGATATATATCACAAATTGATGGAAGTGGGAATTCTACCGTTGGATGCCGATTCAGTAATACAGATGGTTAGGCGTTCGCCATCAACCTGAATCCTTTAGTGCGGAATCTGGGGTGCGCACTGCTGAAGAGTTCCATACTAGAACGAAACAGCTATCCAGTGCTCCCTGATTTCCAATGGTACCCTGCGAACATCAATCTGTGATATATCAAATCAACTAAATTACCAATATTCACAAAAAATAACCATCCCAATTGAATTAAAGTAAATTCATTACATAAATTATTAAGTTGAAATGATTCATTAAATTTCAGTATGAACAGACATCCGCTATATGGGATTAGACAAGTGTTACGTTAAAGAAGTCTCATTCAACAAGAACTAACTGTCAACTTAGGATAAGCTTGTATTTTTCCGTTGATTTGTAATAGACTGAAATCGGTCAGTCTCTGTTGCCACATGTGCATCCTGAGCGGATTGCCTCGATAAATCGATATTACACAAGTTATATATTTAAGTTGGATTGTGACTGGCAAGTGGAATCCAGGACGCGCGTTCCGTGCTATTTGGGACTCATCGGCTGGATGTACAAGTTTATCCTAATTTACATATATATGCCCGTTGCACAAGTGTAACTGTCTAATGTTTGGCACGAAGCGAACTGAGTTCGAATTCCAGTGTGAACATTAACAATGGGATGCAGGTACATCCAGCCGATGAGTCCCAGATAGAACGAAACGCGCGTCCTGGAATCCACTTACCAGTCATAATCCAACTTAAATATATAACTGTCAAGTTATTCTTGATTGTCAATTCTTTAACATCTAATGTGTATTTATAACTGAAAGGTAGATTTAGATGATGTAATGTATCACCGACATGAATAGATTATTACAAATCAATTATATATTGGACAGCCTTAAGAATTTGATCTTCATTGTTTATGGAAGCATACAGTTAATTAATCATTCATAAGTCGAATATGATTTGGTACACGTTATCATCTGCCTAATTTTCCACATATATCTGTACATAGACCTTAATACTAAAGTAAAAGAAGTAGTATTCTTATCAGTAGATATAAACGATAAAGTGGGTAATATAATTTTGAACACGAAATCGAACACAGAACAAAGTGTGTATGCATCCATGTAATTATAATTGATTCATGGTTATGTAATACTACATCTGTAACTACTAGTCACCTCAGAGTCCATTTACATAGTCTATTATTTACAAATTTAGTTTTGTTCTGTTTCACCTGCACCTTACTATCAATTAAGCTAATTCAAAGAACATTTTCATAGATGGAGGTTAAAATACTTTATTTCGGTGTCTATTCTAATACCTTCCTTCTAAAATAAGATGTTTCATAGAAGACAGATTACGATTTGTCGGCAAGGATATGTTCACCTCTGTTTTGTGATAATTGACATTAGTAAACTGAAAGGTTTACCTGATTTGATTGTACATTGTCATAATCTGCTAACGTTACCTCTAAGCTAACCTATTTACTACTATCGGAGATGTTTACATTCGCTGATCAATAAGTAGTGGTCATTTTCATAATTATAATGTCAACTACACTGCTGATGGAATTCTACCGATCAATCTTCACTAGTCAATGTAACTTGTTATGGTCCATAGTGTTAAATAACTTAGACTTATGACCATACTGTTTGAGTTCGATTGTGGCTGGAAAGAAAAGCCTGAGACACATGTTTCGTACTATTTAGGACTCATCAGCTCGATGCACTTATAAAACGACAAATTGGAGTTATCTACTGACGTCATGACTTCATATTACCATAACTGGGTGTTGTGGAAATTCCATAAGTGTTATCAATCAGACTTACTTACTTACTTACTTACGCCCGTTACTCCACACTGAGAAGCATAGGCCGCTCAACAGGATTCTCCATCGAACTCTCTCTTGATAAATTCATTCTGATTGTTTTCAGTTGCTGTTCATCCTTTTAGTGTCTGCTTCCAATTCTCGACGCAGCGTGTTCTTTGACCTTCCTCTTCTCCATTCCATGTTAATGTTTGTCTCGTGATGTAGTCTGATGATTTCCGGAATGGATGACCTATCCATTTCCAACGTCTTTTACTTATTTCCTTTTCGACTGGAAGTTGATTTGTCCTTTCCCATAGTCAGCTGTTGCTGATGATTTCCGGCCAACGGATATTCGGTATCTTGTGTAGGGAGCTGTTTATAAATACTTGTACCCTTCTGATGATGTTTGCAGTAGTTCTCCACGTTTCAATTCCATACAGCAGAACTGTTTTCACGTTGGAATTGAAAAGACTGATTCTGAGGTTAGTTGATATTTGTTTTGAGTCTTATATATTTTTCAACTGTAGGAATGCTGCCCTGTCTTTGCCAATCCTTGTCTTTACAACTGCATGGGTCTTTCCTAGTTCATTGATGATGCTTCCCAGGTACTTGGAAACATCCACTTCATCCAGAGTTTCTCTATCAAGTTAAATTTGGTTAGTGCTCCCTGCGTTATAATTGAGAATCTTACTCTTTCCCTTACGTACGTTCAAGCCTACTGATGCTGAAGTTGCTGCTACACTGGTTGTCTTTGCTTGCATCGGTTGGTGTGTATGTGCTAAGAGAGCTAGATCATCCGCAATGTCCAAATCATCGAGTTGCATCCTACTTGTTCATTGAATTCCGTTCATCCCCTCAGATGTGGAGATCTTCATGATCCAGTCAACCACTAGGAGGAAGAGAAAAGGTTAGAGCAGGCAACCTTGTCTGACTCCGGGACTCACTGGGAATGTATTTGTCAGTTGTCCTCCATGCACAATTTTGCACTATGTTCCGTCGTAAGAGTTCCGAATGATGTTGACGAGTTTCTCTTGTACGCCGTAGTGTTAAAGAATTTTCCATAGTGTTCTCCTACCTACACTGTCAAACTCCTTCTGATAATCAATGAAGTTGATGTACAGTGACAAGTTCCACTCAATTGATTGTTCAATGTAGATCCCTAGTGTTGCGATTTGGTCTGTCCACGACCGACCCTTACGGAAACCAGCCTGGTAATCTCGAAGTTGAGTATCCACTTAATGTTTTATTCTGTTCAACAATACTCTGTTGAAGACTTTCCCTGGTATCGACAGTCGCATGATCCCTCTGTAGCTGTCACATTTGCTCGAATATCCTTTCTTTGGTATCTTGATAAGATGTCCTTCATTCCAGTCTGCCGGCACTTGTTTTTCTTCCCAGTTCTTTTAGAATAAAACGTGGTGTATCCTTGCTGTTAGGTCGATATCTAACTTGAGTGCTTCAGCTGGTATATTGTCCGGTCCTTCTGCTTCCCCACTTTTCATTTGTGTGATGGCCATCTTGATTTCTTCCATCGTTGATGGAGTGACATCTATCGAGAGATCTGTAGGTGCTGCCTCGACGGCTGGTGGGTTCAGTGGAGCTGGCCTATTCAAGAGTTCCTCAAAGTGTTCTACCCACCTATTCATTTGTTCTTCAATCTCAGTGAGTGTCTTGCCTTCTTTGTTCTTGACCGGTCGCACTGGTTTACCATGTTTATCTGCCAGTTTCTTCGTTGTGTCGTATAACTGTTTCATATTTCCTTCTCTTGAAGTCTTCTCCGCTGTCGTTGCAAGGCTTTCGATGTATTTCCGTTTGTCAGCTCTAATGCTCTTCTTTACTTGCTTATTTGCTTCTGAGTATTCAGCTTGAGCCTTGATTTTCTCTGCTCTTGTTCGGCTGTTGTTGACTTCTGTTTTCTTGTGCCTCCTTTGTTGAAGTTTGCTCGATGTCTCAGTGGAGATCCATTCTTTATAATGGTGCTTCTTGCGGCCCAGGACCTCCTGAGACGTTGACGTTAGTGCTTCTTTGATTCATTTCCAGTTATCCTTCATAGTGGTTTCTTCTTCTTTCGGTAGATCTTGTAAGGCTTGGAACCTGTTGTTGAGATCTATTTTGAATTCGTTGAGTTTGTCAGTGTTTCGGAGAAAAGCTGTATTGAACCGTTGTACTGCAGCTACTCCAGTTGTCCATTGCTTCATTAGCTTCAGTTTGGTGGTCTGAAGATGTGTCAGCTCCTCTCCTGGTTCTTTCAACCTTCCATTGATCTTCTGAATTTTTTATTGACGCATATATAATCGATTTGATTTTCTGTAGTATGATCCGGTGAGACCCAAATGGCTTTGTGTATGCGTTTGTAGGGAATATTGTACCACCTATAACCAATTTGTTGAAGGCACATAAGTTTGTAAATCTTTCACAATTGTCATTTCTTTCTTCTGGTCCCTGTCGTCCGATGATTTCTTCGTATTCAGTGTTGTCCATTCTGACTTTGGCGTTTAGCCCCCCCCTTTCAGTATTGTCAGATTTTTTCCTCGACACATTGCTATAATTGATTGCAGTCTATCATAAAACTGATCTTTGCCCTCGTCGTTGCCATCGTTGGTGGGTGCATATCATTCGATAATGTTCATTGTAATCCCTTTCTTGATCAGGCACTATCCACTTAATCTAAGATCGTAAGTATGAATCCTGATGGCGACAGAGATGTTTACTGTCAAAGAGTTTCGTACTAGAACGAAAGTCTTCTTTGATGTACCTGTCATAATATAAGACCTCACATAAATGTGTATTTTAGGTCTTTATGTCTTGTGATGAATGTTTTATACCACTGAGTTGACTGACATTCAAGGATAGATTTTCCATTTTCATTAATTTGTGATAGTTGTTTGATAATTTCCATTGTTATTGATAACAAATATTACACTCTAGCCAAATCCCATACTGAAATGAAACAGCTGTTCAGTACTTCCTAGTTTTTCAATAGTATCCAACCAACATCAATCTGTGATATGAACAAACAATGAAACTTAATATCTAGCATTAAACCACTTTAAAGCAATCCAACTATCGATTGTTTTACAACTTTCAATGATTGTTACTCGGTAAAAGTTTTTACACGCTTAAACTCCATGAAAAAGAAACTCATATTTGTCAGGAAAGAAACGAGTTACAACAAAATATCAAATAATCAACACGAAATATTAGAGCTGTCAACTCATCAGTATGCGATGATATCAGTGAGCATGCATACAATTTAGCTAGAAAAGTAATAGTAGTATTCGATAAAGTAAATGCAATAACCCAAGTGGTAGACGCTGTATAAGTCGTAGTAGTAGTCGTAGTCGAAGTCGTAGTAGTAGTAGTAGTAGTAGTAGTAGTAGTAGTAGTAGTAGTAGTAGTAGTAGTAGTAGTAGTAGTAGTAGTAGTAGCAGTAGTAGTAGTAGTAGTAGTAGTAGTAGTAGTAGTAGTATGTGTATTAGTTACTAGTTATTACTTACCTCGATGTTTTAAACCAGTTTCAAAATCCACATGAGGTAAATTCTTTTTCATTAATTCAATTTCATTGCCATTAATCAATTTTCCATTACTGTGAACTTCATCAACTACACCGACATTGGCTTTAATAGTTATTGAAAAGAAAATGTATTTGAGTGAGTAAATAAAAATTTACAAGTAAACTACTTAGGATGAGAGAAACATTTAATTAAAAGTCATTTGATATACATCAGCAACTAAACAAGAGACTACCAACGACCAACTTTAAATGACAAAACAAAAACAAACAATTTTCCCTTGGTAACTATGCTGAAATATAAGTGGATAGGATTTTCATTTAATGATTTGAATAGAACTGGTAATGTGACATGATTTTAATTAGATTCATATATATGTCATTTAAATGGAGTGAAGTGTATGTTCTCCTCTACATAATGATTACTATTAGAATGTACCAACTTGTTGTAAGCCAATTTTAAATAAAATTATTACGGAACTCATGATGTACTGTCATGATTGTAGTCTTAATTTGTTCATTCTTCTCATTTCCACTTCGATGAAACGAGATAATGATGATTACAAAGTAATTGATAAAAAAAATGTATTTAGTGACTATGAGGTTCAGCGAGTAAACGTTCGTCACGAAGCCTGAAGCTCCCAGGTTTGACTTCCTGATTCACTAAACAGGAAGGGCTATGCGTGTATGTGTATAGTTTCTATTTTGATGGGATTCAAAGTCTTTTCAACACGTTCCACACCATAAGATAACAGTAATAAGTTATCTAGGCCACGACTAATCTCCAGTAAGAATGAAGTAATCCTATTTAATTGTTCACTGAGTAACAGTAGAGATCACATTATGTGAGTTTATTAATAGAATTAGATTAGCATCAAGAACTAAACAATTAAAGCATTCACTATGATTGAGAAATCAATCAATTTAGAAATATTTGTATGTATATATAGTACTAATAAATAAGTAAGTAGTTAACTTGTATGATTTACCTGTTTCTGATGTAGGCGAAGGCATGTTTCAATTTAACTGGAATGTTAAAAGATACAAAATCATGAAACAAATAAAATCAATGAAATGTTTAGCATAAGCGTATTGTGCTTACCGTTTTCGGTCATTTAGTTAATAGATTTTTGGATATTACAGCTGCATTTACAATTGATCTGCTATGATTTACTAGATTTCAACGATTCGTTGGCAACTCTTAACCATCTGCACTACTGAGCTGTCGTCCAGTCGTAGAATTCCCACTTCTATAAATTTGTAATATAGCATGATGACAATCGGATGTTATTGGTAATAACTGTCTTACTCTTAACATGTCTGAAATCATTCAGTCACATCACGAACATCATGAAGTTCGTCACTAATAACATGATGATAATAGTTGATTTATGATAGTTATATTGAGATCGATATTTTACATTATTTTGTTGTTTGTTTTCTGAGTTGGTAGAGTTTCAAGCAGTTGGACCTGGAATACTTCTCACTAATAACAATGGATAATCAGAGTGGGAATTCTACCAGTGAACTCCAACTCAGTGACCCTGATGCTCGATGGATTGTCATGAGATCAAAGTGTTATGTGTTCCATTTTCTTATAAAATTGAAAGTGCAATTTACACAACAAATTTCGTTGTGCTTTCTAAGTGAACCCAGTCTTAGTTATATGCAACAAGTCGTCAATTAGAAAAAAGGGGAAAACTCTAACCTACACTGTATTCTCTCATAGCAGTGCGAAGTAAATAATAACAATCATTCTCACACAATAGACACAATCTAATGTTTTTGTATCAATCCATATATATAGTGAATTCAAGACGTACTTACAACTTATGAAATGAATGTATCCATCTGAATCATTCCATATTCTGTTAATAACGATGTTAGCTACTTTACTGTAACTGTACTACTTTACAGAATGTACTAAAGATTGTTACTGCAGTACATGATGATATATTTGAAGTTGTTATGAATATAATCAAAGACCAATATTTAAACAGCCTACTGAATTCATATTTCTTCAGTAGTGATTAAATACAATCTCAATGAGAACGTACAATTGTTAGTACAGTTTAATAACCAAATTGCGGTAATAATTTAAAATGTAATTACCAAACTACTAAAGTATTGAATAGCTTTATATTTACATATCTACTAATAACATTTAATTTTGATAGATGACTAGACTCGGTTTAAACTTAGTTTATGTTATGACATGAAGCAAAAGAAGGAGGAGATGAATGGATGGATTTTGGTTGGTGGACGCGGACACCAATGAGATGCGTGCCTAGTTGATAATATACGATTGACCTATGCCCACTCACCCCCTAGGCCGGCAACAACCAGAATCAAGAACAGGAAGACGGAGAGAGAGAGAGAGCTGAGAACCGAGCCGAGAACGTATTATATTCTAATCATGTCTTTATATATACATAAAACGAGACCACACAGTAAATCAATCATAAATCTAACATATGTACAGAACACAAGGGGAAAGTGGCAGTGAATGTTACAGCATGTGCACAATTAATTAAGCATAGTTCATAGTAAATAAACAATATGCTAAGAGTAAAAATATACAAAACGAGAGAACCGGACAAGCGGAACGTAACAGTCATAGAAATAAAATGATTACATCACTCATGAATAAAATAACGAGAATAGTCCCCCCAAAATACAGTTCTGAGAGTTCGTTACTTTTCTTTAATCGCCCGGCGTAACAGTTTACAATATAAACTAAGCTATTTCCACAAGACTACTGAGATTTATAAAATATTCTGTTCATATGGTACTCAGAAAACTTAATGAAGTCTATAGAAGTCTTGAGAAAGCAGAACATATTTTATCTAATCACTGTTCGAGAGAATCTTGATATGTAGCTATTCACCTGAACATTAGCTTAAACACATTGTATGCGGATTGGATAAACGATGTGATGCTTTTATTCTATTCCAAATACTATAAGTAGTCTATTTCATCATGTCTTCTGCTTTACGATTTTCAACTAGGTGCGTTTAAGGCTAACAAATGCTGAAAGTGAACGTAATATTAACAGAAGTAAGCGCATCATATAATACATTCGACAGGGGCCCGGGGTGTTTAGTCTAGATTGTATGACTTCATATTAGTAGATCTTAGAAAAGAAATAACATATGACGTTCACACATCATATGTTATATGAAAACATAAGAATTATTGATGAATGATACCAAGTTTAGTAAAAAGGATAATCTTCCGGATGGATAAAAGAGTTCCATCCGACTACCTACCTAAATACACACCAACACACACACACACACACCTAGAAGATCATATACATAAACAAAGTTTTACTTCATTCAAAGTAATGCATTTCAAAGAATAATTATGTATCTCTTGACTTGCCTTTTTCTCTAGATTATTCACTTCATTTAATTTACAATGAATTATGTCAGTCGATTAACCTAAATTCCTCTTAACATTAAATGAAAACAATCTATTTCAAAAGAGAAAAACACCAATTGATTCGTATCATTTTGTCTACGTCATTTGTGAACAGTCTTTGTCAGGTGTTCTTCACCGATAATATCGTCTAGAATGATGGTGTCTATGACCACTCTGACTGCATTTATAACATACATCTTTCCATCCCCATCCCTTCACAATGGAAATGACATGTGCAACTCGAGTGTCTGCCTTTTACTCAAAGAGGATCAAGATACTACAAAATTGACATATGTGCTAGTAGAACACAAGACGTGTTACACTGTTTCTAAGTGGAGTGCTAGGGACTGAGGGACAACTGATAGGTTTAGGGTTATAGCCAATGATTAAAGTTTGTAATGATGGAAAGAAGTTTGGGTCACAATTCGTAACGAAACTTAGTGTTAAGTTTCTCGGTATCATTAATTTTTAATTTAAAGGCCTCATTTGACACAGTGTCATAGCCGAAAATTTAGTCAATATCATTCTTAAGACTGATTATACTGTAAAATCGTGTATAGAGGACAGCTCATAGATTCATTTTAAGTTAAGGCTGGTGTTAGACAAAGGACCTTACTGTTACTCTTTCTCTTTCTTCTCATTGATGATTGAATTTTGGAAACCTCATTATCTCAGGTCCGGGGGGATGTATGAAATACGGTGGACAGCAACATAGATGCAACTAGACAATTCGGACTTCATAGATTTTCTATCCCACACTCAACAATAAATGCAGATAAAGAAGACCAATATATCACAACCATACAGTAGAAACAGGATTCCATAAACAGCTTTCTACGCCAGACACCTTCAATAACAACCTAGTGTGGCAGAGAAGAAACCAACCAACTTCCAGATGAGAAAGAAATTATGAAGAAACAGCGGAAATGAATAGGATACATACTGTAGAAATCACTGAACTGTATCAAAAGTCAAACCCTAAGTCGGAATCCTCAAAGCCAAAGGAAAAGGGGAAGTTTGTATATTCTAGCTAGTTTCTTTGTTGCATTATATAGGTGTCATGTATTTACTTAGCTTTCAGCTGTTTTTATCATTTTCATTTTTGTCCCTGATGAACATATATCATTCATTTTCATCCCATCTTTCTTTGTCTTGAAGACCGTTTTAATGATTCTGTATCTATGTGACTCCCACTCCGTAAGTGGCTTCCGGGCTTCTTCGGTCAACATCAGTACCAATCTTTGTGTTTGCGAGGCAATATCTTCTTCATGATACGAATAAAACAGTACATCTTCAAAGGATAATCTTTTAACCAATGGGTCTCATTTATTTCAAGTATCACAAGATCTTATCTTTTGATTTTTTCCACTTCTTGAATGGTTTTCCTAGTCTCTTACATCATGTCAACATCCTATATACCTTTAACGATTATTACTCTAATTATTAAAAAGTCTATCGCCTTTTTAACTTCCGAAAAAAACTTGGCTTTTTCTATAAGGCTTCATGACTCTTTAAAATGACAACCTTTTAACTCCCAGAGTGAAGTTAACTACATGGTCAACTCTCTTTCTTTATCTAATCTCGCTACTGACAGTAACCGTAGGAAGATTCTAAACGGAAATTGTTGGTAGACATAAAGTGAATGAATAGCTAGCCTAAGATACAATAAGTTACCACCGAATACTTCACATAGAATGGGGGGGGCCGAGGGTAATATACATTTATTGATTAATTGAACTTCTAATTGATTTATTTATTTCATATTGTTTTCTTATGTAATTTATTGCGGTCATTTTGAAAATTACTAATTATCTTTAATAAATTTAAACTTTTCGCCAACAAATTAAATCATCTATTTCTAATTGTTTTAACCTTCTTTTGTTGTTGTTGTTGTTTTTCTTTTATAATATTGAATATTGAATACACCTTGTTAGATTCTTGTTTGATAGTTTTTTACATTGTAATTTCATTCTTGTAACTAGGCATCATGTTAATGAATTGAAATGTTGCTATTAATGCATTTAATAGAATAGAAGAAGAATATCATCATGGAGGAAATAGGACAATTAAGACTAGATAACAACCTAATTGTGAAGTAGTTAGGGATAAGTTTGTATTTTCCCGTTGATTTGTAATGGACTGAAACCGGTCAGTCTCTGTTGCCACATGTGCATCCTGAGCGGATTGCCTCGATAAATCGATATTACACAAGTTATATATTTAAGTTGGATTGTGACTGGCAAGTGGAATCCAGGACCCGCGTTTCGTGCTATTTGGGACTCATCGGCTGGATGTACAAGTTTATCCTAATTACATATATATGCCCGTTGCACAAGTGTGACTATTTCGACACAGAAGTCTAGCGGTGAACGAGGTGGCGTTCAGCAGGAAACGGACTGAGTTTGAATTCCACTGTGAACATCAACATTGAGATTCAGGTACATCCAGCTGATGAGTCTCAAATATCACGAAACGCGTGTCCTGGATTCTACTTGCCAGTCACAATCCAAATTGATTATAAAACTAATTCTGAAGTAATTAGAGTAGACACTGATTACTGTGTAGATGTAGGGAAAGTTTTTGAAGTTATTCATTGTATCCATTGTTATACAGTATATAGTTTGTGAATTCGTCTTTTTTTGATATACTGAGTAACTAAAGAAGATTGATTATCTTCAAAAACTGGGTTTTAGAACATTATTTTAATTATTATAACTGTGGACAATGTAATCATTTCCTTACCTGATCCTCCTGGTTAGTATATTTACTCTTAGTATATTGTTTATTACTATGAACTACGTTTACTTAACTGTATACAAGTTGTATCCATTCACTGCCATTTTTTCCTTTGTTCTACATCAATGTTAGATTTGTGATTGGTTTAACGTGTGGTCTGATTTCATGTATATATACATGCTTGATTGAAATACAATATATTTCCGATCCTGTTTCCGATTCCGAGTCTGGTTTTGTCTGGTTAGTTCTTCTATCTCGAGTGGGACCGAATAGGCATAGGGTATATGCACATTTATCGACAAGGCACACCTCATTGGCTTTTGCTACAGATATCTAAACTTTCCTTGCTTCATACCAATTTAAGCAATTGTTATTCATATATATGTGAAACAGACTTTTGTGTAGAATAAGTATTCGTGTAAACCACTTACCTTACATTGGTGGTCTCTTTAAAATCTTACATCACGCTATCAGTTGAATCCATAGTTGGTAATCTTAGTTAATTTTGTTAATGTCAACTTTTGTATCTTCATATCTCTCGGAATTGCTGTTGTTGATTGTCTTGTTTTATAAAATACTTTAGCACATTTTAACTATTAAGTATTGTAGTTACATTATTGTTTTCTTTATTCACTCAACATCCTTGTCAAAAACATGTAACCAAACAATTTTAGTGTGTAATCAATGTTATTACGTAATACGCCATGATATGTTGAATCATCGTCATTATAATCAATGCCAGTTACCCCAAGAAAAGCATAGGCCGCCGACCAGCATTCCTCAACCAACTTTGTCCTCGGCTTTCCTGCCCAGCTCTTCCCAAGTGCTCTTTATTCTCTCCATGTCTGCCTCAAATTCCCAGAGCAATGTGTTCATGGGTCTTCCTCTATTTCTTTGGTCTTCAGGATTCCAACTTAGTGCTTATCTTGTGACACAGTTTGATGGTTTCCTCAATGTGTTCCCAATGTAGCTCCAGTGTCATTTCTTAATTTCTTCCTCGGCTGGAAATTGATTAGTTCCCTGACATAGAAAGTTGTTGTTGATGGTATCTGGGCAACGAATCTGAAGAATCTTACACAGACAGTTGTTCAAAATATACTTGTATCTTCTGAAGGATACTTTTCGTAGTTCTCCAAGTTTTGGTACCATACACCAGAACTGTCTTCACATTTGTATTGAAAATCTTGACTTTAATGTTGACTGACAGTTGGTTTGAGTTTTATATGTTTTTCAGTTGTAGAAATGCTGCCCTTGCCTTACCAATCCGCGTCTTCACATTTGAATTAGACCCTCTTCGTTTGTCGATGATGCTGCCCAAATATGTAAAGGTTTTAACATCTTCTAGGTTTTGTATCGAAGAATGACATGTTGAATACACCTCCTTTATTGTAAACTAAGTGTAACGACCTAATGAGTAACTAACTGAAACAAAACAATCTTTTTCTGTCTTTATCTGAATGAGAATTTTCAAATTAGAATTGAATAAGTTACAATTAAATTGCCAGTGAGACTGGAGGGTGATTGTGAATTTTTTTTGGTTAATTAAAATCGAAATATTTTCCAAAGTTCTCATTATTGAATTGTATTGTTATTCTATATGCAATATATTAGGCTGCTCTCAAAAAACCTCAACGAAGCCTCCAAAATCTCTTGAAAAGATCCAGAGACATTTTTCTCCTATCACTAATCAATAGAACTTTACAGAATCTCGATATGACGTGTTCTTATTTGGTAATGGTTGGAACTACTTAGTCTAGATTGAATGAATTACAATGATGATATTATTGTTTCAGGAAACTTTAATTAAACGAGTATTTTGTACATGACTCTGTCTCTTACTGAAATCAAGATTCTTGCCTACTTGTTTATTGTCTTCTGAATTGTGTATGATTAGGAGGGGTCAAGGTGTTTGAATGCCATTACTTTCGATAGTGTAACTTAAAGTCGAATACATCTTATTGTCGTGTTTCATTGTATAACCTACTCAACCATTACATATTTTTCAATATAACTCCTTCGGTACCTTGACACCTTCGATATGTCTTGCTATCGTTCTACATAACATTCTTTCCATTGTTTAAAATTACTTTCTACTTGGTGTACATTTACAAATGGTTAATTCACCTAGAAATAACTAGATACGTTCTTATAATACCATGAATTGGTTTGAATTAAACAATTATTGTCCACCAGGAAGCACTGCACAGCTGTTTTGTTCAAGTATCCGACTCTTCAGGATCGCACATCCACTAAAAAATGCCAAAGCTCTAAGGCGAACGTTTAACCATTAGACCACTTAGCCGTTTCCCAACTGTTAATATGTCTAACTCAGTCAATTCGCGATATATCTACCCAACCTGTTTCAATGCCATCAGTGGATAACTGCCTCACACCCGACATGACTCAATTTTACTGGCTATATTTTCTCATTAGAACTCTAGGAATTATTTCTAGAAGTTAGTCACTAATGTGTTGGTATTGATTGTAATTGGGTGTTATATAGATATATACTGTTGTTTAGGCATATGACATAAAATGAAGTATACATTCACTTTATATGTTAATACTTATTGTTTTTCTTTTCTATAAGAATAATGATTCATTAGAGTATTCTCTATATTTTTATGTTCAATATTCAAGGGTTTCATTGTTTAGTTGAACTCATTGTTAAGGGATCAATTATGGGCGGAATAATTAAACCATTTAAATGATAATGATGATTCATTACCACAAGAAAAATTTACAATTTATAATTATAAAACTAGAATGAAACTAGAAGAACAATTCAGTTGAAGTACTTTTGTGAAAATTAATCTTTATTGAGCATACTTAAGACCTCGAAACCATAGACATCTAATGGAATAATGAAATGTAAGTTAGGAAAGAGGGAGGGGGAAAGGTATATGATAGTTGAACTCTATCATAAATTGATTGTAACGAAAATTGTACCTTCTGTAGCAGAGCCAATTCTCAACACTACTGAGGAGTTTTATGGTACGACTACTAACAACATTATGAAAGAAAAGTGTTTTACCTCGTTTTTATTACTTTTCCCCGCCCTCCACTATCTAATAAACGATGCTCTTTGTTCATAGAAGAACAATAAATGATTGAGGCATTTCAAAATGTGACGAGTATCCACTGTATACTCATATTCAAAAGAAAAATAACTTTGACTACTTCTTTTCTTCTTGTAATAAACCTAATGAGTATGTAGGTGAAATTTGAAGATTCCTAATATGTACTCGACTAAATAATCCTCAATCTATAGCACTAAACTTAACTGTTAACCTTAAATCAAATTTTGAAAACCCTCATCCTAAACTATATACTCTGAATTGAAACCTGAATACCAACCACGGAACCTTAGAATAACTCTCATTTATAACACTAAACCTAAGGTCATGGTTCTAGAGTTCAACCATAAACTATAACATTAACCTTATCTCATTTCATTTAAACTTAAAACTAAAATTCATTTATTTGAGTTGAATTATGACTGATAAGCGGAGCCAGTAGCCTAGTGGTAAACGCAATGGCGTTTACACGACGAAACGAACTGAGTTCCAGTCCCAATGTGAGCATCAACACTGTGATGCAGATACATCCAGCTGACGAGTATTAAATGGTATGAAACTCGCATCCTGGAATTCGCTTATCAATCATAATTCATAACAAAAAATGTAGTAAGTAAAAATTGATTTCCAAAATAAAGTTTTCTCAAACATCAGAAAACGTTGATGTGAACCTTTCTATTAATATAGGATTGAATTACATCACTGCTTGCTGAGGGGGGGAAGGCTAAGGACAGCAACAAGGAAAATATGTTTTGTTGCAGCTTTAACAACTAGAGAGATTAAAACTACATAATTGTTGAACAAATCAAAAGTAATTTAATTACAATGACCTAGAAATTATTGTGTTTACCTATGAAATGAAGGGTATTGAGTTCGAATCTTAGAATAAATATCAAGTAGTTGTATCTAGCTGATATAAGAAAATATTCGTTATTGATTTGATTACTACATTGAAATTAATGTAAGTAAACAGATTCTGAAAGTATCTATGACCTCCGTTTGGGATTTAAAGATCATTCACTTCCTTCATTGCCATTTAGCTGGTGTTTTATCTAATTGGTTCAGTTTATTAATTCGAAAAATGACCAAGAAAAACATTTCTACAATGCCATTTACAATGCTACCACCTGTTGAAAGTCAACTTAACTGAGGTCAACTTTTCAATTGGTGAAAATACAGAACGTCATAAATCGCATATACAATACTTTTAGTTATCTAATTGCATGTCTTTTAGGTTCACTCAATGTTAACTGTAGGCCTACTTTAATTGGTTGTCTTCATTTCTCCTACTCATTGTGATTAGACTTTTCTACTTGCTACTTAGCAACTCACCTCATATACTGTTTAACGCTTCCACTTTTAAGCGACGTTCTGATACCTACTACTTATGGACGACCTTATGAATAGTATCTACCACAATACAATCCCATCACCATTTTTATTAATAATAATCAACGGCATTACTCCCTGTATGTTTTTCAATGAACCTTCGTGTGTTCTTGTCTCATAAGTAGTAAGAAGATGAACAGAGCTTATACTTGCGCCGTTGTGACAGATTCTCAGCTGATTCACACAGTTTCTCCAGCCATTCGTAGCGATAATCACAAACTCCAGAAAAGTAGTCTGTATCTACCAACATGGCATAGACCAATAGTCAAAATTTCATGAGTTCATACTATGCTTTGGTAGGGTAGCCCCTAGTCACCATTAAGTGGCGTAGCATGCGGTGGTAGGGCGTATATAATAAGTGTTCCAACTACCTCTGTCGATGATGATCCACAACTACTTCAAAGGTTTTGACATATTTTCCCAGTATTCTATGTTTAACATTAATATTACTTACTCGGTTATTTCACGGTATTTTGGAGATATTTTAAAGATTTCTATCATCATTAACCTGAAGCACATACACGTCTATTATTATCGTAGTCAATGTTTCTGACTCAAAAGGTAATGCTGAGTGAACTAATGACCAGCATACTAAGATATATCACCCAAGACACAAGTGATGTGAGTTAATAAAAGCCAATAGCCTATTCTAGATCAGTAGTATCTACCCACGCCCGGTGGTTAGGACCTCCTGCATAAGCGAGGTGATCAACCTACCCTACTACTTCACACCTACAACCTATCTGGTTGACAATGTACACCATTCATGAAGTAACATTTTTGTATTTCGATGCAGCAATGAGCTAAACAAATCATTGAATATTACACAACTACTGATTTAGCCTAAGTTCTTAATCAATATTATCCTTAATCACTTAGTAATTTACTTTAATAGGAACTACTTTACTATAATCGATTTTTGTCCCCGTTTAGAATAATATGAAATTTCGATTGGAATGTTAACATCATGAATTAACCTTATATATTTAAGTTGGACTGTGACTGGCAAGTGGAATCCAGGATGCGCGTTTCGTCCTATTTGGGACTCTTTTGTTGGATGTACCTGCATCCCAATGTTGATGTCCACACTGGGATTCGGACTCAGTCCGCTTCGTGCCAAATGCCACTCGGTTCACCACTAGGCTACTGTGTCCAGACAGACACATTTGTGCAACGGGATATATATGTAATTAGGATAAGCTTGTATATTCCTGTTGATTTGTAATGGACTGAAACTGGTTAGTGTCTGCTGCCACATGTGCATCCTGAGCGAATTGCCTTGAGAGACTGACCAGTTTCATTCCATTACAAATCAACAGGAAAATACAACCTTATCCAAATTACATGAATAAATTTTGTTTTAGTCTACTGATTGTAACACTTCTTTCAGTGAATTATAAACAAAGTGATACCTGGTACCTATATGCCAGGAAGTAGTTGAACAATCAAGAATAAATCCATAATGAATAACCTACATTAACTATTCTTTTAACAGTTGTAGTTAGTGTATGATGAAGTGAGATTGTTGTAGCCTGCGACGGAGAAATATTCTTCCCACGAGTTCCAATTTCAAAAGTCATACATATTGTAAACAAATACTTTTTCAAATAACTCTTTGTGTAATCTATTCCACTCTAGTTGTTGGCTTATGATGTTGTCAGAGTATAACTACACAATGAGTCTACTTTTGGAATACATATTGACAAAACGATGGGTTCAACTTGTAATTTGATTTCATACTAACAACTTTTTAAGTATGTAAATGAGATAAGCAGATTGAAACACTTATCATTATAGAACAAATTACACGGTTACCTTACATATCGTCTTATGAAAGAAGACTAGGATTGTTCACTGACAATTCTCTTCTGTTTATCAATACACTTATGTGTACGTCTAGAAAAATGCGCTCTGATAAGAGAATAAGGAAGAGGCTAGACATCACAACTAGACATCACTAACAGTCAATAACAACATAAATCGACGATGACGAATGTTATTTAAGTTAGATTGTAACTGCTAAGTGAAATATAGTATGCGCTTTTTGTCCTATTTGGGACTCGTCTGCTGGATGTGCCTGCATCCCAATGTTCACAGTGGGATTCAAACTCAGTCTATTACTTGCCGAACGTCACCGCGTTCACCGTATACTATTAAATCCAGACAGTCACACTTGTGCAAGGGGAACTTAGGTATCTGGATGAACTTGTATATTCCTGTTGACATGTGATGGACTGAAGCTAATCAGTTTCTGTTGCCATATGTGCATCCTGAGCGGATTGCCTCAACATAGCGATTAATCACATCTATTATTAAAGTTGGACTGTGACTGACAAGTAGAATCCAGGAAGGACGTTTCGTCCTGACTGACTAGCTTCAGTCAATAACAAATTAACGGAAATATACAAGTTCATCCTAATGACGCGTGTTAGTTTGATTCTCAAGTAGCCCAGTGAATAAGTATATGCAATAATTTTAAGTGCGGTGGTTTGTGGAGATTGGCACTAGCTAATAGTTGACTGGGTTCGTCAAAGATTGATATAGGTTGGGTACTACTGAAAACCAAGGAACATTCGACAGGTGATTTATTTTAGAATAGGACTACTCAGAAGTGCGGACCCTTGTTTCTGTCAACACCCATGTACGTCGGGTTGGCGAAAGCCTAACCCTCTGCAGCAATCATGCGACGTTCACTGGTAAAATTTTTATTCCAATCAATTTGTGATATAAAGTGACTACTATCTATTATCATCAATAATGGATGTTTCCTTCAAAATACTTCTGAACCCCATCAGTCACGACCTCACACTTGAAATTCATGAACATCTAGAAGTTAGTCATTAGTGAGTGCCAAATGACGTGGTTTTGTGTGAATTCTGCCAATTGATGCAGGCCTAACGGTAAAGAGAGTTGAACGTTCTCCAACCTGATATCCACTGGTAACGGAAACGAGAGTGTACATCATTGAGAAGTCCCATATTAAGGTGAAACAGCTGTCTAGTGCTGTCGTGGTTGTCAATGGTATCATACTAAGAACTAATTTATTCAACATGTAATAAATGAGAATTGACATATGCATGAATTACTATCTTTGCTTAGTTGTCTGTATTTAACTTAGCGCTATTAATTAAGTTAGCCCATTATACTCAATGAATACTTCAATGATGCTTGCAGTCTCTGTATGTTTTCCATTTTTTCTAGTTTATTTTACAACTACCCTCCCCCCTTCCACACACATATGTACACGTACATTAATACTTCAGAGAATACTAACCACTATAATACAGACTAATGAATTGAATATCATTACAACTCAATGCCTATTACATAGTCAAGAATTCATTTAGGACTCCTAACCAAACCGACAGAATCAACTCTCAGTAAACAATTGATTACAACGTAGGTATCAATGAATATTAATATTAATATGAAATTAATATCAACTTACAGATTAGATTGATTGTTTGTTACCAACTGTATTCTCTCCGTCTCTGTCTCTCTCTCTCTCTCTCTGTCTCTCTTTCTCCAGTCGTATACACACACTAAGATAAACTCTTTTCGACAGTTAATGATTTGAGATGGTGTCAATTCTTGATTATTAACTTGTTAATATGTTGCTAAGTATTATTGTTTCTATCTGTTTTGTCTTTTGTTGCTGTTATTGTTATTTTCTTTTATCACTAAATATTTCAATAAAATATTTAAGATTTATTTGATTAAATTGATATGACTACTTAAATGTAACTATGTCTACTAAGAAAATGAAGTATATTCAGTAGACAATAAGTAGTATTACTATTGGTTATAAAATAATTGACCAATCATTATAATTTGAATTCAGTGAATAGGCTAATAGATAATGTGATATACAGATAGGTATATGTAAATTGGCATTACATCTATGATTCTCAAAAGGAACTTCATGGTTGAAAGTTTATCAATGTTCTTGTGTATATGTGTGTGTGTGTGTCTATTTGTGGCATGACTAATCTATGTTCGTTTGTTTATTTTTCTTTCTTAACAAACAAATATTCAACATTCCATTCATTTTTAAGTGATCAGATCTTTTAATGAAGTTGATTCATGAATGTATCTATTAGATACTACTAAAACGTGTATCCTCGTACATGTCTGTTAATGTATTTAGATATGCTTGAATGTATGTACGTGTGCATTTGTTTTACGCAGTACTTCTATCCCAGTTACAAGGGTAGTCACTATGACATTGTATCTATGTCTTTGTATGTGAATACATTTTGAACAAAATGATAATGTACTAATACATGACGACAAATATACGAACGGTTCATTTTAAGAAAAAATACCATGTAAAAATATCATCGAGTTACATTAGTGACCGGTGGTATTAAGCAAGCAAGTATCTGTGTGTGACAAGAAATAAGATAAGTTAGAATCCTAGTGTGAACTTCAACACTGGGATGCAGCTACATCCAGCTGATTAGTCTCGATTAGGACGTAATTCACATCCAGAAATTCCACTTACCATTCACAGTCCAAATTAAAAAATACTTATGAACTATACCGATATCAAGATGATCTGCTCGGGATGCACATATAACAACGAAGACTGTATGTATGTATGTACAATCAACATAGAACCTGGCACATGTGTGCATCTATTCAAGTTGTCATACCTCCATGGCACCGCAAGATTAACACCACCACCACCACCATTCGTAGAAGTCACTTCAATAGAATTAAATAATAATCGTAACAAGGAATGTGAACATATAGAATATGATTCAGAAAGCGTAGAAAGAAAGTTATGGAATAATTTAAAGCTCATGATCTAAGGGAGGACAATGAGTGAATGCATCTGCGCCATTCTGACAGATTCTGGACCATATCACTAAGTGTTTCTAGCCACTAGTTATGGTATTCTCGAGAACCCCATCCAGGTAGTCTGCAGCTACCGACACGACTCAAATCAGTAGTCAGTAACTTCATGGACTGATGCCATGTTTTCGTTTGGCCGCCTCTAACTCACTTCCAGCCTATTCTTATATCAGCCAACATTGCGCGTCGAGGTAGACGGTGGTTGAGCATACGCAACACATGTCCCAACCACCTCAGTCGATGAAGATTCACAACCTCATCGACTGATTTACTACATTTACCTAACACCCATCGTCTAATCTCGTTATTTACTTGGTGATCCCAGCTAACGCGAGCGATGTTTCGTAGACATCGATAGTCAAAAACTAATAACCTTCGAGTGTCATCTACCCTTAATGGCCACGTCTCATACCCATACAGTAAGACAGAGCGAACTGTTGCGCAGTATACTCTCTCTTTCGTTGAGAGGCGAGTATCTCGTCTACACCATAGGTGATGTAATTTGTTAAAAGTCAGACGAACTTTTTGAATTCGTACTGAGATTTCGTCAGTGACCAACCCATTAGGGCTAATCAGACTTCCAAGATAAGTGAAGTGGTCGACGTGTTCAACTACTTTACTCCCTATCTTTAGTTCGGGTGTTGACGTAAACCAGTCCTGGAGCAATAGTCTGCATTTATAGGGGGAGAAACATTCCGAACATGCTTACATTGAAGCTTATTGCTGATAAAACTTTCTGCATCTTATCAGTGTCTTCACCAACAAAGACTAACCAGGCGATGATTCTTAAATTAGAAAAAACACTTCTATGTTTCACTTACCGGTTACACACCAACATTAATTAAAATTCTAAACTACGGTTATAAAGAAAACATTCCTTTCAAGACGTACACATGTCAACAGTGACTGATCAATTTCAACCCATAATAGGAAGATATAAGTAGTTACAAGTCCAATAATCAACGTTTGTTAATACATAGCTTACAAGAATAGAAAATTGATATGTACTATTAGGGTACTATTTACAAGAATACAATGTATTCAGTGTTTGATAGTGTATATAGATGTGTACATAAAGAAGTAACTTTATATAAGATAGTTGTTTGTTTAAGAAGAAAAGTTGTTTACTACTTAAATGACCTTATAAATTATGATAAGTAAATGATAAGAATAATGTTAGCAACAATAACTGGTATCATAATAAACTAAGTAACTTTACTCAATATACATGAAATGATCTTGAGTTTACTGATGTAAATGGTTAAAAAACAAGACGACCGATACAAGTAAACACGTATCGTGATTCTAAATGAATCGGTGAAGTATAAACAATCTGATTACTTACATACCGATTGGTTGGCAGGGTATTCAAATGAACAAAGTTGTCCTTACAGAGAACAAGGAAAGAACCAGTGGATAGGAGACAGTGCAAATTTATTTATTGGGTAAGAATAATACCTTTTATATATCACACTACTGTACCAATCAATAATAGAAAGTACAAAATTCAATTGAAGACTGAAATAAGAGCGCGGAAGGAGATTGCGTATATAGGTCGACATTAATAGGTCCACATTGAAATGACAATAACATGAAAAGACGACTAGATATGGCAATAGTTAATGAACTTCTGGGATACTGAAAAGTTAAGGAATACAATTATTAGATTCTCAGAACATTAGGTCATTATACTTAATCAGTACACGTTCGCATTAATTTGTGATATACGATCTATTGTTAATGGCTATAATTTTCTCACTTCTGATCTATCTGAACTCTACCAGTTACGACTTTTTACTAGAACTTTAAGAACATCTTGTCAGATGATCCCGTGTGGTATTAGAGGTATGAGGGCGGTTTTCACTTCATGGCTGTTCACACCATGGAAGGATATTACTTCTTGAGGTACCTGAAAAGGAAACTGGATTAGTATTGGTCATAGTGATCCGGGAGCGTGATCGCAGAGTCCAAGAGGCAACTGCTTGAGGCCGATCACGCACAACCTTGTTGTGGGATGTTTTTGAAGTGTTAGCTCTGTTCTTTAGAAGGCCTTACTGTCGGAGACGGAAATCCGTGGAGTAAGGTGAGGTGCGGCATTTTTAGGGTCAATCTTTTCTAACCCCTTCCTTCCTTTGTGAGAAGGCAGCATCACTGCAGATGCCAGTTATCCGAGGGAAATACCTTATTACTGTCACACCCCGTTGCAGACAGCGGTACGGCTTCGCCCTCAGATCTTAGGTTGCTGCCATTAGTCTTATCGCTCTCCAACAGACATGCTTGACATGGTAGGACCTACAGGAACAAGCGTTCCAGTCAATGTAGCTCAGTTGGATCATTACGATAGGCAAGCCCGATCACCACGTCATGGTAGCAGCTTTGGTCATGTTGTAGGTTATCAGTGAGTTGACTACAGTGAATTGTACAATTCTACCAATATATCAGTTCAAATGAACAAAGTTGTCCTTACAGAGAACAAGGAAAGAACCAGTGGATAGGAGACAGTGCAAATTTATTTATTGGGTAAGAATAATACCTTTTATATATCACACTACTGTACCAATCAATAATAGAAAGTACAAAATTCAATTGAAGACTGAAATAAGAGCGCGGAAGGAGATTGCGTATATAGGTCGACATTAATAGGTCCACATTGAAATGACAATAACATGAAAAGACGACTAGATATGGCAATAGTTAATGAACTTCTGGGATACTGAAAAGTTAAGGAATACAATTATTAGATTCTCAGAACATTAGGTCATTATACTTAATCAGTACACGTTCGCATTAATTTGTGATATACGATCTATTGTTAATGGCTATAATTTTCTCACTTCTGATCTATCTGAACTCTACCAGTTACGACTTTTTACTAGAACTTTAAGAACATCTTGTCAGATGATCCCGTGTGGTATTAGAGGTATGAGGGCGGTTTTCACTTCATGGCTGTTCACACCATGGAAGGATATTACTTCTTGAGGTACCTGAAAAGGAAACTGGATTAGTATTGGTCATAGTGATCCGGGAGCGTGATCGCAGAGTCCAAGAGGCAACTGCTTGAGGCCGATCACGCACAACCTTGTTGTGGGATGTTTTTGAAGTGTTAGCTCTGTTCTTTAGAAGGCCTTACTGTCGGAGACGGAAATCCGTGGAGTAAGGTGAGGTGCGGCATTTTTAGGGTCAATCTTTTCTAACCCCTTCCTTCCTTTGTGAGAAGGCAGCATCACTGCAGATGCCAGTTATCCGAGGGAAATACCGTATATACTTGTCAACCCCGTTGCAGACCGCGGTACGGCTCGCCCTAAGATCTTAGGTTGCTGCCATTAGTCTTATCGCTCTCCAACAGACATGCTTGACATGGTAGGACCTACAGGAACAAGCGTTCCAGTCAATGTAGCTCAGTTGGATCATTACGATAGGCAAGCCCGATCACCACGTCATGGTAGCAGCTTTGGTCATGTTGTAGGTTATCAGTGAGTTGACTACAGTGAATTGTACAATTCTACCAATATATCAGTTCAAATGAAACAAAGTGACTTAAATGTTAAGAAGTTGCTTGTTTCTAGTTTTTCATCTATGTAAAATAACAAAATAGTTACAATCAGTTGACCTAGATGTCTATGAAAGTGGTAAACAATGAACATGTTACGTAATTGTTTGAATTATAATGAAATGGTTTGAGTTAGATAACTAATGAAAACCATAAAGTGAAAGTAGGTAGATGTTACTTCTTCTTAGTATAGGAATCCTCAGTAGTGTATATCTAAAACTCCGTCAGGGAATCGAGTCTAGCCCCTTTAGGATTCTGAGTGAATGTTTAACTATTAGACAACTGAGATAGCCTATAACGATTGATATTTCTAGCTCAGTCGGTTGACGATATATGTTCTGGATCTTGTCGATTGCTATAGTTGGGTAACTGTCCTACAGTTGAACTCCACATTCGCTTGACAAAATTAAACTAAGTATAGCTGATACTACAACACAAAGCATCAAGAAAGGATTAAAAGTTATGAATGAAGCAAAAAGAGAACTTAAGATTTAGAAGTAAGATAAAGTGTGAGGGTACCTACACCAGACTGACTGACTTTCAATAATTTCACTTACTGTTTCCTGACGTTCATCATGATAATCGCACGGACGCTAACCAAGAAATCTACACAGAGAAATATGACCCAGATTAACAGTTAGCGACTTCATGGACCGATGTCATATTTTGGTTTAGTACTCCCTCTCAAGTTTTCTTAACTGTTACCCTTACATTAGTCAACATAGTGTAGACCTGAAGTAACATTTTTACTTACAGGAAAGAAAAATACTTCCCACTCATTTACGCAGTATATCCTCTAACAGATTAATTTTGCCTTAGTACCACAGAAAACTGAGGAGTACTGTTGGCTCCTTTCATTGTCATAATATGCATATTTAAAGTTTTAGCCGTTGAAGTCAACTTATGAAATGTCATTGAAAGTGTGAACTATTCGATTACATCCTCGTTAATTATGTGGTTACAAGGTGAAAATTGAAAACATTATGCAGCGTATATACATTCCTTTAGGATTGTAGATATTCTTTGTTAAGAAGTTGCTTGTTTCTAGTTTTTCATCTATGTAAAATAACAAAATAGTTACAATCAGTTGACCTAGATGTCTATGAAAGTGGTAAACAAATGAACATGTTACGTAATTGTTTGAATTCAATTAATGAATGAATTAAACGACATCATTATAATTCAACTATTATGGTGTTTTATTGACTAAGTGTAGTGAAGATTGTTGAATTATAATTTGATATAATGAAATGGTTTGAGTTAGATAACTAATGAAAACCATAAAGTGAAAGTAGGTAGATGTTACTTCTTCTTAGTATAGGAATCCTCAGTAGTGTATATCTAAAACTCCGTCAGGGAATCGAGTCTAGCCCCTTTAGGATTCTGAGTGAATGTTTAACTATTAGACAACTGAGATAGCCTATAACGATTGATATTTCTAGCTCAGTCGGTTGACGATATATGTTCTGGATCTTGTCGATTGCTATAGTTGGGTAACTGTCCTACAGTTGAACTCCACATTCGCTTGACAAAATTAAACTAAGTATAGCTGATACTACAACACAAAGCATCAAGAAAGGATTAAAAGTTATGAATGAAGCAAAAAGAGAACTTAAGATTTAGAAGTAAGATAAAGTGTGAGGGTACCTACACCAGACTGACTGACTTTCAATAATTTCACTTACTGTTTCCTGACGTTCATCATGATAATCGCACGGACGCTAACCAAGAAATCTACACAGAGAAATATGACCCAGATTAACAGTTAGCGACTTCATGGACCGATGTCATATTTTGGTTTAGTACTCCCTCTCAAGTTTTCTTAACTGTTACCCTTACATTAGTCAACATAGTGTAGACCTGAAGTAACATTTTTACTTACAGGAAAGAAAAATACTTCCCACTCATTTACGCAGTATATCCTCTAACAGATTAATTTTGCCTTAGTACCACAGAAAACTGAGGAGTACTGTTGGCTCCTTTCATTGTCATAATATGCATATTTAAAGTTTTAGCCGTTGAAGTCAACTTATGAAATGTCATTGAAAGTGTGAACTATTCGATTACATCCTCGTTAATTATGTGGTTACAAGGTGAAAATTGAAAACATTATGCAGCGTATATACATTCCTTTAGGATTGTAGATATTCTTTGTTAAGAAGTTGATATTAAGCGTATGAAGTTAGTCTTCAAAATGACCAGTATGATTTTGGTTGAATCGCATATTCTAAACCAGATGGTGAATCCTTCAAGTTTTT
Source organism: Schistosoma mekongi (assembly GCA_034768735.1). Lineage (NCBI taxonomy): Eukaryota > Metazoa > Platyhelminthes > Trematoda > Strigeidida > Schistosomatidae > Schistosoma > Schistosoma mekongi. Next base: position 928,158 of record CM068308.1, read on the forward strand.
ATTGTCAATAAAAACTTCTAAAAATGTTCTCTGATCTTCTTTAGTACTTGTGTTGGTCATAATCATGACGTTCATTTCGTTAAAAGTTTATGCTTCTACATTGATATGTGATGACTTATATTAGATCACTTGATAAATAGTAGATATACATATAGACGGAGATCAGACGGATGTCGGACACTTTGACTAATGTAATGTATGTTCAAATGGTTAGAATGGATTTACTTGTTTTATGGACTTAGTGTTGTTAGTGAGGTTGTTGTTTTTGACATACCCTTCATATAAAGTAGGATAATTCGTTTCTCCGTAGTTGTTAATGAATCCAGGTTGCGCTCTTTGTCCTGTTCCGTACTCGTCAGCTGGAGGCATAGTGTTGATGTTCAGATCGAGGCTCGAATTTAGTTGGATTCATGCCAAGCACCACTGCTTCCGCCACTAGGCTACTGAGTCCAGACAGCTACACATGTGAATATGATTGATTAATTTCATTCCATGACAAATCAGCAGGAAGAACTAAACACTTTTAAAATATAATATGTAAGTTATAAGTAGTAGATGATGAGTCGAAGAATCATCAAAACCAAAAGAATTCTTCGTATTCTTCTTATTGAACTTGTTTATCTTGCTTTTCTTAAATTAATAATTGAAACCGTTTGTATGTACATAAAAATTACCATACGTAAAGTGTGTTCTTATTCACTAATATTGTTGATTAGTATCATGACAACTACAGACATCAGTATTATCAACCATTATGTCATCAAGTAGATCACTGTAGACAATCTAAACCTGAATAAACCTTTCATCTAATGAATAGTGAAACATGTAATCGTGTGTATTTACCAGGTGAAGTTTCCATTAATTGAAATTGATACATCTCTGATCATATACATGTATCGTAATGTGATTGCCTTAGTACAGAAGTATTTTGGAAGTATGATTTAAAAGTGGAACACATGACGCCATTTTTAATATTTCTGAGACCTGTCAGTTAGAGAACTATACATTGCAGTGTTGCCAGCTACACGTCAGTAGTTTGTAAACCTATCCCAAATGATAACTACATTCAGAAGTCTGATGCTCAAACTTTTAAACTTGTTATTGACTGTACCACATTGTTAAATTCATCCATTCTGATTGATGAGTATTTAATATATGGATCACATTTAAACTATAGGATACCTGGTCATTGATCTAAACCCGAATATATATATATATATATATATATATATATATATATTATATATATGATCTCTGGTTGGATTTGTGTTCACATACGTAAAGAGTCGCTTACTTAACAAATGACTTATCATTGAAGCTTACTCCATAGTATTGTACTCTTCCTCTCTTTTGCTCTAGATAAGGCTTTAATCACTTTGACATTATACCAACTAGATCATACATAAGAACCACAGACCCAATTTATTTACCAATTATAACCTTAGTTTTACAACCTTAACTAAGAAGTCGAGACAATCGGAGTTTAAACATGTCAGGAATGATACTGTTTCTATCGATTGGAATAGATGATCATTCCGGTGTTTTATAATTCCACTTAATTGTCTTCAATTAGATCATTGATTCTGATGATAACTATTGTTTTCTTCTACAAGATCTATACTATACTCTTTGTTTACATTTGTAATCAATTGAAATCAATCAATATCATCTGTAAATAATCAATTAATCATTAACAATAAAATCAATTTATTGATTATTTCTATGTTGTCATTTGAAATGTGGTGTATTTAAAAAAAGAATAACAAGAATAACAAGAATAACAACATCATAGAGAATAATAAACAAAGAGAAGAACAATAGTGAAACACAAAGATATTAAAAATAAAAGAAAAAGAAAAAGAGATAAAATTCATATGAAATTATAAAATAGTCTAATAATTCAGTAGTTTAGTTATGCATGAGTTATAAAAAATAAATAACCTAATATAATAGTAACACAATGTTGTAAAAAAAAAAAAAAGAAGTAAGAGTGATAAGTTATTGAAGAGAGATAGGCAAGAGATGGTAACTATGGGTAGTATAGTGATTATTGTGGTGGTGGTGGTGGTGGATAGTGAATAGACTATTTAAATGAACTACATAAAGTTAACAAATTGGATTGTCTAGTCTTTGAATAGGTGACGATGATGATGATGATGATGTTCCGGTTCAATTGGTATCATAAAGTAGAGAAAATAAAAAAAAAAGAACAAATGTAAGTTAAAACATTTAAATGTATACGTACTTCATAATCGTGGTGATATATATTTTGTTTAATGTATTCATGGAGATTGACAAGATTACTGAGGAGCTGGATGTATATTCATGTAATATCAATCAATCAATGCCTGTAACTCCCCCCCCCAACATGGAGCATAGGCCGCCAACCAGCATTCTCCAACCAACTCTGTCCTGAAATTTCCTGCCCAGTTCTTCCCAAATGTTCTTCATTCTCTCCATGTCTGTCTCTAATTCCCAAAACAATGTGTTCCTGGGTCTTCCTCTGCTTCTTTGGCCTTCAGGATTCCAAGTTAGTGCTTGTCTTGTGACACAGTTTGATGGATTCCTCAATGTGTTTCCTATCTAGCTCCAGCGTCATTTCTTAATTTCTTCCTCGGCTGGAAGTTGATTAGTTCCCTGACATAGAAAGTTGTTGTTGATGGTATCTGGCTAACGAATCTGAAGAATCTTACACAGACAGTTGTTCAAAAAATACTTGTATCTTCTGAAGGATACTTTTCGTAGTTCTCCAAGTTTTGGTAACATACAACAGAACTGTCTTCACATTTGTATTGGAAAATTTGACTTTAATATTGACTGACAGTTGGTTTGAGTTCTATATGTTTTTCAGTTGTAGAAATGCTGCCCTTGCCTTACCGATCCGCGCCCTCACATCCGAATCAGACCCTCCTTGTTTGTCGATGATGCTGACCAAATATGTAAAGGTTTCAACATCTTCCAGAATTTCTCAGTGAAGTGTAATTGGGTTAGTGTTTGTTGTTTTGTATCGGAGGATAATGCTTCCCCTTTTTGTGTATGTTGACGCCTACTGCTGCTGAGGCTGCTTCTATATTGTTCGTCTTCATCTACATTTGTTGTGTATGAGATAAAAGGGCTTGGTCATCTGCAAAGTCCAGTCATCGAATTGCATCGATGTTGTCCATTTTATTCCGAGTGTGTCTTCAGATGTTACAGTCCTCATGATCCAGTCGATGACCAGTAGGAAGAGGAAGGGCGAGAGTAAGCAACCTTGTCTGACACCTGGCTTCACTTCGAATGAATTTGTGAGCTGACCTGCATGCACGACTTGGTATTGGAAGAAGAATGATGCCTCTGTAGTTCTCGCAATTGCTAAGATCGCCTTTCTTTGGTATCTTGATGAGGTACCCTTCTTTCCAGTCTGCTGGAACTTGTTCTTCCTCCCAAATCTTCCTGAAGAGAATGTGGAGTATCTTTGAAGTTGCTTCTATATCTGTCTTCAGTGCCTCCTCTGGTATATCGTCTGGTCCTGCTGACTTGCCACTCTTGATCTGTTTGATGGCCATTTTGATTTCTTCCACTGTTAATAGGTCTGTGTTTATAGGGAGATCCGTGGCTGCTGCTTCGATGACTGGTGGATTCAGTGAGGCTTGTCTATTCAAGAGTTCTTCGAAGTGTTCTACCCACCTGTTCCGTTGTTTATGCACTTCAGTGATTGATTCGCCAGCCTTGTCCTTGATTGGCCGTCCTGTCTTATTGAATTTCCCAGCTAGTTTCTTTGTTGTATCGTATGGGAGCCTCATGTTTCCTTCTCTTGCAGCTTTTTCCGCTGTCATTGCTACGTCCTCAACAAATTTCCGACTGTCCGACCTGATGCTCCTCTTCACTTGTTTGTATTCGGCCTGTGCCTTGGCTTTCACTGTTGTTGTCCGGCTGTTACTAATCGCTATCTTTCTTGATCTTGTCCAGAGAACCAACAAAAATCCTTTATTTGGTGTTGTTTTTTGGGACCACCCCTGTAATATACATGTTTAATTGTTGTCTTTTAGTCTTTTAGACAGATTGGAGATTAACGATTATCATAAATTTTATCTATGAACAAAGATGTTTGTTAATTGAGTTGATAAGTTAATGTGAGGCCGAGTGGTGTTAGAATTATGACGGTGGATAGTATTTCCCAGTTACCTATATCATGAGAGAATTTTTCATTTTGAGGGAGATTGATGACCTATTCCAGTAACCATAATGTTTACAAAACACCACCACTGACAACATACAGCATAATCTAGAAATCAATAAAGTAAGCTAAACTTTGTTTTGATAGAGTTAAACTTTTCTATAGCCTACCCTTATGAAGTTATCATTACCAAAATACTGGTCATTTTTCAGAAAGTACTTCTGTAAAGTGAAGAGTACAAGTTCGCCTAGAGGCGTCGATTTTTTTCTACTTATCTTCCTCTAATCAACCTACTTGACATAATCGGGAAAATAATATTAATTAAATGGGTCATCATAATAGGTATACATGACTATCATTTCTAGGTAGTACCTAATGTTAGTGGAATAGCAGTGATAAATAGTTGACATTGATACTTGAAAAGAAAACATTTGCCTCATACTTTTGAATATACACTCGTTGAAAGGATGTAAAACGCAGAAATCATCCTAACAGTAGACATCATGTGTTGATATTTACTTATCTGTAAACTCAGGTTAGTCTCCTCACAACACGTCGTTATTTACGAGAGATGGTGGTATACAAGAAAAACGTTTACATATACTACTGAGACATGTATTCAGTATCATAGTCAATGATATTATCATTAAGCTATTAGTGGATTAGATGATTTTCTACAGAACAGAAACATACTCACTTATCTATCATTGAATACCAGTCACTGTCTTGTTGTAGATTTCATGATGGCAATTGAATTCTATCCGTTTATTTACAATTGAAACACACTAATGGTACATATTACAAAGAACTGGATAAACTTCAGTAGTTATGTACCATTGTCAGTGTAGTGCAACCATATTTGATGTGAAACAGTTACTTATTGACAACTATGAATGAGGTCAAGAAGTGATGAAAGTCAAAGATATCAAAATAAAGGGATGCCTCCCCTGGATCAATGATCTAGTAGTTAAGAGTTCATCTCGAAACCTGAAGATCATGAACTCATTTCCTGGGAACGTCGGAGGTGGGGTGAAGTGATCAGATGAGCTCTGATGAAGAGTCCTATACAATCACTCATGAACTATCTAGTAACGATTCCTGGTGTCCTTCGGTTGTCCAATTCATGTCAGTTCATGATATCAAATTCCAGTTGAATAATTTTCACTGTCCTGAATCACATGATTTTATATTCTGTTGAATCGATCCTATCAGTTTGGACGAACCTTCTTCATTCGAACTACTTAGAAGACGAATAATTAAAACATTAATGACTAATACATACATTAATCTACATTTCAATGTGCACGAATCAATATTAAATGATTGTCAATAATGAAGCATTTATAAACATGACATTTTCTAGTCTCGTTCGCACTATGAAACACTATGAAACATCTTGGATTCACTATCCCCTCCTTTCGTTGCCTTCCTTCGCCACTCACATACAAACAGACAAAAATACAATACAATACACATGGACATTCCATGCGGGACATATTCTTCCATTTTATTACTAAGTGACTTCTATGTGTATTTAGTTTTGTCTTATAAATAGTATTCAATCAAATAGGTTCGATATATTCCATTCCTCGTATTATATGATATCCATTTCAATATTACTGAATAATAAATTTCAGTAGTCAGTAAATTAGGTTATTTTACAGCGTTAATTAAAATTTTCTTATAAACATTTGACATTCATATTATAACTTAACAATAATCGAATTGAATGAATGTTTAATTCTAGTAAAATGATTGATTTGCTGGTCAGAAGATTGGCATATGCTTCAGATATTCCCGACTAGGAACTATCTCAACATGTAATACTGATTGATGTCGGTGAAATGAGAAACGATAACAAAAGTTGGTCAACAAACTATGTAATCACTGATTGCTAGTTTATGACACGTTGGTAGATGCAGACTACTTGATTCTGTCTTACGTGATTATTGTAACCACTATCTGAAGATTTCTGATTGACATGATTCAGAACCAATCACAACAACACATATGAATTCACTTTTTATCTTCTTACTGGCTTCAGTTTACGAATAACTAATTCTCTTGATGTGTATCATGCTTCCGACATCATTCATATCATTTCTTACTAATTCTTTGGTATGTTACTTTTCTCACGAATGAAGTGTATCAAAGTTATTACGAATGGAAAAATTGTCACTAGTGTCAATGGATCATCGTTGGTAGAAGTTGCAATTCTATTAAAGTACATCAATTTAGTGGTGCTGAAGGTTGAGGATTAGCATCACAATCTTAAGATCGTGATTTCGATTACCTGATAGAATCGAGGGTGCATGCTGTTAAAGAATTCCATTTGAACTAAGACAAAATATATATTCACTGCTTCCAGCTTATCACTATTACTTAACTGTGATCAATTTATGATGAATATAAACAGTATGTAGGTCTATAATTAGCATAAGCTTGTATTTTCCCGTTGATTTGTAATGGACTGAAACTGGTCAGTCTCTGTTTCATATGTGCATCCTGAGCGGATTGCCTCGGTATAGCGTTATTACACAAGTTATATACTTAAGTTGGATTCTGACTGTCAAGCGGATGTATGTATGTAGGTTTTTATGATTTAGTATTATTCAACTCTATCTATGTAAATAGGTTCAAACTAATGTTCATTCAATACCATTCATTAGATGAATTCAATGCGACAACAGTAGGTTGTATATGTAACCTGGGGCTGAGTCGTTATTATTTGCATGTATTCGGTCAACAAATGAATTAAGTGATCATAGTACCAGAAGTAAACTTCCTACAAAGTAAAAAAGGGACCAAAACGACCATGAAACTAAAGCTTAACATAATCATCTAGAATCACTCAAGTGTAATTATCTAAATTGATTCTCTAGTACAATGTGTAACTCTTACACTCTGTAAGTTTATTCAACGCGCGTTGAATAACTTAAACAAACATTCGATATTCATTGTACATATCAGCACAAATCATCGTGTTGATTAATGTTTGCCTTATTTGATGCTTTTTTTTTTGAAGAAAAACAATTTATCAATTATTTAAGATGAAACTACTACCGACAATATGACAGTTTCATCAGTGTTTGTTTCTATATCTGTGTTGTCTAGGGTATTTAAAGGTGATTGACTGTAGTCAAAATCTATTTGATTAGAATAATTTTGTTATTTATGTCGATTGTCTCTCTCTTTCTCTCTTCATAACTTGTCGTTAGGTTCATTAGCTGATGGTATGTTATTTCATATTGATGATGTACAGTTAATTAATAGTCGTCTACGTTGATAAAATTCATTATCATTGTGATCATTTGAAATTAATTTGAAGAATTCTAGTGTGGAGGTAAAACATGAGACAGCCGAGATAAATATTTAAGTTAGACTGTTACTGGCAAATGGAATCCAGCACGCGCGTTTCGTCCTATTTGGGACTCATCTGCTGGATGTACCTGAATCTCAATATTGATGTTCACACTGGGATTCGAGATAAATGTAACATTGTTCTTTCATTTAGAAAAGACTAATAGGATTTATCCATGAGTTTATGCAATATAACTAGTTAGACGCTGATGGGATGAACTGAAATCAATCTGACTAAAATAGCTCAAAGGTATTGAGTGGCACAATGAAACATTAGCAAATGAGAGGCAATATCAAGTTGTTAATTGAGTACGAACACAAACTGAACCGACCATTAACAAGAAATACAAAATGTACTGAAGATGGAACTAGGCTGGGAGGGGGGTGTTGTTTTTCAGAAAACGGGATTATAAGCTCTTAGTAAAATTACAATAACTCGGGAAGGAAAATAAATAAGACAATCAGTGATGTGTCTATGATATCCCTACAACTTAATCAATACAAATAGCATAGTTACCAAATGATTAACAGATGCGGCATAGTGACACTAGTTCTGACAACATGGAGAATGAATATCATTTGTTGTGATTGTTGATATCTATTGTTCCGTTTTAACACAGTTATTCTGTATCGATATTATATTCTTAATTAGGTGATTGCATGGTCAGGTTATGCATATATATATAAAGAAGGGCTTGAAATATAGTTTGATTTCTCTGGTTGATTCATCCATTTCCATCTGGGACTGATTGGATTTCAGAGATTATGTAAAGGTATCGAGTCGATTGTTGTATTAGTCACTGAACACTGTGACTACCTCATACTAGGTCTTCCTTGATCCAGTCAACTATTATATATATGAATAATTCAAACATTCTGTTTTATCAGTATCACTAAGAGATGTTTTTCTTAAACAGAACCATTCATCTTGTCAACTAAACAATATGAAATGTATTTTCCATTTATCTCGGACTTTGATTAATTTAGAAGAGAAACTTTAACTAAGCACTAAACATTCATGCAATTGGTTAATAATCAATTAATGTCATCAAAGAGATCATCTCCTAGTAGTATTACTCAATGGTAAAGTCTCCAATTATGACTTTAATCATCGTGTAATTAACAATCAACTTAATGACAAATACTAGCTAGTATGATCATATAAGCACCATATCGAATATCCTTCACAATAACATAATTCATTAGAATGTTCAATTGATAAGTCTCAACTAGGACAAAACGCGCATCATGTATTGCATCGCAGATATTTTAAGGGGCCCAGATTATCCTCAGAAAGTATCAACTTTTTAAATCATACATTTCTTAGTGAGTACATGTTCATGTTGTAATTAAACTGTTGTCTCTTCAGAGTAGTTCGAATCTTTGTCGCATGCTACATTATTTAGGTTCCGAACTCTATTTCCATCTAATATTCATGTGTATTCACTCAATCGTATATATATGTGAAGTTAATCGATAAGCGAGTATTATGTGTACAAGGGATTTGTATCTAGCTGGACCTAATACGACTACGATCGAACATCTGTAGTTCTCCTAGCAGACATGGTACTTGTTTTTTCTAGACGTTCCACGATAGCGATTTCTACATATCGTGACAACCTTACACAAGTTGTCTTCACTATCGAGTAAGTAATACGGAGGTTAGATTAAAGAATATTAAAGGAAAATATAACAAACCCCTACTAAATATGTTTGTAAATCTTCACTAGAAAAGATGGTTAGAACACGCATTACATACTCTTAACCACTACTTATCTCTGCTTATCCTTTAGTGAATGGTGTAGCTAAGTAAGTGAAACGTAACCAAATCAGAATGTGACATCATTTCATATAATTACTAAGTGTTGATTTAATCTTTGTTGTTTGTTGATATCAGTACAATTATCACAACTAATGATTTATGATGTTGTTTGACACTGCTTAAGATATATTCACCCATAATTAATTTTGTCAATTCTAAGAAATAAAATTTTCATCTAACTTACTTTCCATTTATATACTGTATCCATAGTAACAGTTACTAGATTCGATTGCAATTAAAGTATTAGACTATATCTTTTCATTGCATTTATGTTGACATTGAACATATTAATATTCAATAAAGAAGGAACTTGAACTAACGAATACACATTCATTAGTTATTGCATTCATGCTTCCTTCTAACTTCTGTTGTACACTGACTTTTGATTGTATTCTGTTGGTGTTAGTCAAATTGACAATGTAACGTATAGTGTTTTAATCAGTCGAATGACGCAGTCTTCCTATAACTGCAACATTACTACACCAAGATACTAAAGAATAATTCTTACTTCTTGTTTCTATGCCTAAATCGTATTTTTTGTTTCTTACAACCCATTTAGTTTACTACTTATTGATGCATCCAACTTGCTGGGCTAATGAGGTATGATAAACTGACTCAATTTACATCATTACTCCGATTCAACTTTGGACGAAACTAAACTTTGTTTCTAGAACCTTTATAAGGTCTAAGAAACTCCTTCAGACGTGACCACTATCCTTCGATGTTTTGTATGTGAACACCAGTACATGGGTCCTTAAAATATTCTTCGTGATCTATACACATGAAATCAGACCACACAGTAAACCAATCATAAATCTAACACTGATACAGAACAAAAGAAATAGTGGTAGTGAATGTGGAGAACTTGTACACAATAAAGTAGACGTAGTTCGTAATAATAAACAATACACAAAGAATCAATACACTAAACGAGAGAACCGGGCAAAGGGGAACGTAACAGTCATAGAAATGAGATGATTACATCACTTATAAATAAAATAACGAGAATAGTCCACCCCCAAATTACAGTTCTGAAAGTTCGTTACTTTTCTTTAATCGCCCGGCATAACAAAGATTGCAGCAATTATTACTGAGCCATTCTGTCTTTAGAAATCTTCTTCTATTATATTTTCACTTTCTAATAGCTGTTTTATCTATTTCAACAAATCTTCCTACGCCTCCGAGCGACTGATTTAAACGTAACAGAGTTTCTGAGTATATATCTCTATAGTGCTGATACTTCGCTTACATTTATAAGAGACTACGCCAACGAAACAAGCAACTGCATAACCCACAATACAACTAACATTCAGGTTTGCCAAAGTGTCAGTCTAGACATGACAAAGAAACTTCCTGTTCTTATTGATTTCTTTCGCTAGCAACCATTACACCGAAAGACGACTCCATCTCGACTATCTGTGGATTGTGCTTGAGCTATATTCAGCCCGCAATCATAAATCAACTCTCTACGAAGTAATCCAAGAGCTTGTAGATTAGTAATAATAACGTCTTCAAACAAAATTCCAATCAGCCGATATAAAGTAAGCATTTTGAAATAGAATTAGCATACGATCTTGAAACAATTACGGGGATTCTCATTATTCCTCTCAAGTTTGTTGGTAAAGTTTAGTTTCACTTTCATCATCCCTATTTTCTTCTTCGTCTTCTCCCTCTTCTTCTTCGTCTTCTTCCTCTTCATTATTCAATTATTTGTTTCATGTTCATTGTTCAATATTTTTCATTACTGTTGTTGACTTCATTGATAACAATGATTTTTTTTCACGTAATTGAATTCATTATGAATTTATTCATTACATTAGTTAACTAAAAGTAAAATCATCATACTTAATTGATAAATGAATAGAATGAATGTGTAATAGTACAATATCAATTATCAATATAGTTTGATAGTGTAGATAAGAGAACAATATGGAAACTTCTTCGACACTACGGTGTACCAGAGAAACTCGTCAACATCATCCGGAACTCTTACGACGGAACACAGTGCAAAATTGTGCATGGAGGACAACTGACAAATGCATTCCCAGTGAGGACCGGAGTCAGACAAGGTTGCTTGCTGTCACCTTTTCTCTTCCTCCTAGTGGTTGAATGGATCATGAAGACCTTCACATCTGAAGGAATACATGGAATTCAATGAACAAGTAGGATGCAACTCGATGATTTGGACTTCGCAGATGATCTAGCTCTTTTAGCACATACTCACCAACGGATGCGAGCAAAGACAACCAGTGAAACAGCAACATCAGCATCAGTAGGCTTGAACATACAAAAGCGAAAGAGCAAGATTCTCAAATACAACACAGGGAGCACCATGCCAATTCAACTTGATGGAGAAACTCTGGAAGAAGTGGATACTTTCACATGTCTGGGGAGCATCATCAATGAACAAGGAGGGTCCGATGCAGATGTAGAGACAAGGATTGGCAAAGCAAGGGCAGTATTCCTGCAATTGAAAAACATATGGGACTCATAACAAATATCAAGTGACCTCAAATTCAGACTCTTCAATTCGAACGTGAAGACAGCTCTGTTGTATGGAGCTGAAACTTGGAAAATTACTGCAAAAATCATCAGACGAATACAAGTATTTATAAACAACTGCCTACACAAAATGCTGAATGTCCGTTGGCCGGAAATCATCAGCAATAGCTTACTATGGGAGAGGACAAACCAACTTTCAGCCGAAGAGGAAATTAGGAAAAGACGTTGGAAATGGATAGGACATACATTACACAAACCATCAGACTGCATCACGAGACAAGCATTAACATGGAATTCTGTTGGGAAATGGAGAAGAGGAAGGCCAAAGAACACACTGCGTCGAGAATTGGAAGCAGACATTAAAAGGATGAACAGCAACTGGAAACATTTGGAAAGGATTGGTCAATATAGAGTTAAATGGAGAATCCTGGTGAGCGGCTTATGCTCCTCAGCGAGAAGTAACGGGCATTAGTATGTAAGTAAGTAACTGGAATTAGTAATTCGCTACAAGTGCTTCTATTAATATGCAATTCATCAGTTGTTTACAAGTAAAATGAAAAACTGAATGTAATGAAATACTTTCGTGAAGACTGTTATGCCGGGCGATTAAAGAAAAGTAACAAACTTTCAGAACTGTATGTTGGGGGGGGACTATTCTCGTCATTTTATTTATGTGTGATGTAATCATTTTATTTCTATTACTGTTACGTTTCCCTTGCCCGGTTCTCTCATTTAGTATATTTATTCTTAGCGTATTGTTTATTACTTTGAACTGAGTTTACTTAATTGTGTAAAGGTTCTCCCCATTCACTGCCACTATTTCTTTTGTTCTGTATCAATGTTAGATTTATGATTGGTTTACTGTGTGGTCTGATTTCATGTGTATATAAGGGCATGATTAAAATATAATACGTTCTCTCTCGGTTCTCTCAGTTCTCACTTCTGGTTGTCCTTTTGTCGGCCTGGGGGTGAGTGTGCTTAGCTCAATCGTCCATTCTAAACTAGGCACGCATCTTATTGTTGTTTGCCTCCACCAACCCATCCTCCTCCTCCTTCATTTCATCGCGCCATTACAGTGACCGATTACAGTTTATTGATTGTACTTGCTATAGATTGATCTAGTTTGAGTATCAACGAAAATTAACGAATATGTCAATCAATATTATGGTGTTAATATATAAATCATTTATTATATAAGTTGGATTGTGACTGGTAAGTGGAATCCAGGACGCTGGTTTCGTCCTATTTGGGACTCATCGGCTGGATGTACCTGCATCCCAATATTAATGTTCACAGTGGAATGCAAACCCAGTCCGTTTCGTGTCGAACGCCACCGCGTTCACCACTAGACTACTGAGTTCAGACGGTCACACTTGTACAACGGGCACAACTTATATAATACTTGTTAAAAATTAGCTATATCGAGGCAATCCGCTCAGGATGCACATGTAGCAACAATGACTGACCAGTTTCAGTCTATAACAAATTAACGGGAATATACAAGTTTATCCTATAACTCATTTATTTGAGTTATAGGAGCTGACGAGTTATTTTTACTAAAATGTAACCGCTGGTTACCAGTGATAGATGGTTAGGATTGATGTGGAAATTGACTTAATGCAGCTTAAGCCATTGCACAAAATCCTATTCATCATTCTCTCCATGGAGTTTACTAGATACCAAATTGAATATCATGAATGAAGTTTGTTATGACACCAAGAAAGGAAGGAAGGAGGGGATGATTTTGATTGGTGGATGCGGACACCAATGAGATGCGTGCCTGGTTGAGAATGTACGATCGACCTAAGCCCAGTCACCCCCCCTAGGCCGACAATAGGACACCAAAAACTGAGAGAACCGAGAGAGAGAACTGGGAACCGAGAACCGGAGAACGTAATATATTTTAATCATGCCTTTATATAAACATGACATCAGACCACAATTAAGTAAGCATAGTACGCAGTAAATAGACAACATACTAAGAACAAATATGCGAAACAAGAAAACCGGGCAAGGGGAACGTAACAGTCATAGAAATAAGATGATTACATCACTCATCAATAAAAAAACGAGAATATTCCCCCAAAATACAGTTCTGAAAGTTCGTTACTTTTCTTTAATCGCTCGGCCTAACAAAGTTTGAATAGTCAACGGTTGAATATACGAGAGAACTGAACAACTGTTCCTTTCGATTAGGTGACATTTCATGATGTACTTTGTGTTTATTGTATATGACGTAAATTAATGTCTGTCAAACATCATTGAAAAGTAAGATAGTACTGATGTGAATAGCTGTTTTATTCCAAGTAAGCGTTTTAACAACAACTTCTTACGATCACATTAGGGATGGAAAAAAAAATGATTGTTCAAGTCTCGTAGGCAATAGTAAGCAATCAACATTATTGGATAGGCGTTTAAAGGTAGGATTCTTAAATTCAATCAATTTGTGATTAAATGATTGTTGATAGCTTCCTTACTGTTGCCTTTTTTCATCTTAACTAATGAAAAATTCTCATATGATGTCGGAATATTTAAGACCTCTTTACTATAGTAGGGTTACAGGAGTGTACATTTGTTTTTTAGTACTCCCTAATTTTTAATCATTTTCCAAAAGTAGAAAGTTAACTGCATTTGTCATAGACTGATATCGGTTGAACATTAATGAAAACTAACGGAAGCTTTGTAGTTGGTTTACCCTAGAATGAGACTCTTCATCAGAGTGCATCATAGATTCCTCGAATGAATCAAACCTAATGCTTTCAGGTTTAACGGTAAACGCCTAACAATATACACCAATGTATTGTCGTCTGATAAAGCTTCAGATCGTATCTCTGGTTGAATCAAGGGTACTCACTGTTGAGGAGTCAAATACCAAGACTCAACCTCTACTTTTTCCTTTGAGACTCCCTTAGTGCCTATCCGATATCAATCTGTGACAAACACAGTAAACTTATCTTAATACCTTAACAACATTTATTATAATCAGAGATATTTCACTATTTCATATAAATTGACACTAGGAGTAGTGGTGTAGGTAGTGGGATGGGTGGTAGTGTAGGGGAACGAAATCAGTTATAGTGATTACATAATGAAATTTGAAAATTGTTTTTCTTTTTCTGGACGATACTATTTATGCTTATTGTGTATGACATCATAAGAGAAATCTTATATATGAGCATAGTAACACAACAATAAAGTCATATTAACATACAGTTACTGTTGTTTTGATTAACAAAATAAGATAGATGTAACTGGCAAATGTACTACCGGTTTTTGTTTTCTATTGTGTATAAAGGAATTGAACAGCTCTCTGAACAAGATACTTCAAATCCGTTGAACATATAATATCAGCAACAACCTTCTGTGGCAAAGAACAAACCAACTAACTTGCACCCGACGAATAGATTAGGAAAAGATTCTGGAGGTAAATATAGCCCATAGAGAGGAAATCAACAAACAATGTTACAAGAAAAGCATTAACTTGGAACCCCGTAAAAATACCATAAAACACATCACCCCGAGAAGTAGAGACATGTATGAAATGAATCACTTGAACTAGTAAACAACTGGAAAGACGAACCCAAGACATAGTTGGCTGAAGAATCCTGGCCCGTGGTTTCTGCTCCACTCAGGGTGAACAGGTGAATGAATGAATGAATCTAATCGGAGTCAGTTTTGTGACATGGAATTTATCAAGTCAACAATAATTTGTACCTTATAATCCTTATTAACATCAACATGATATTCTGCCAAAGATCAAATACAGTGTTCACATCAAGTCCCATCTCCCTAAGTGCAAAAATGGTGCATACTAGAGTGTTTTGGGACTCATTATATTTGTATGTCGATAACCTCCCTAATATATGATAATCATCAGTTTTCCTATATGCTGATAATTTAGTGCTATAAAGAACAAAATACAACTAAGAAGATCGTTCAGAGCTTCGAAAACATTATCGGACAACACAAGAATGTCCTGATATAAAGGCATGGCAACTTAAATATCTCCACGTATTTTGTGTTACATATTGAATACCAAAATAATAATTAGATGCAATGGTGTCTCCATTCGCCCCCTCGTTTTACACACACAATAATCACGTTGTTATAAGTGAATAATAGGAAACAACTATTCAGTTGCATTCAATAGCTGATAGAGGTTTTGCAACTCAATGGTCAACACATAGAACCTTCAGTTGATTCTACGAACTGTTTAACTGGTGGTTTCGTGTTCCCCTAAATAAGATGAGAACTTCATGTATGAATGAAGTCCTTACAATCCCATTTTCAAATATTCAGTTTATTGGCTGTAATTTGATTATCATTGTAGCCAAAGTTTAACGCATCGTCTATGAGTATATTCATGTTGGGGATGTCAGATCTCCAGAATTCTTATAGTAAACCTGTTGTTTATGTGATTTATTTGTGTAAATTTAAATTTGTTATTTTCGCGCCAGAAATTTCCCTTTTCACTTTCAGTTCGTATTACCCACTTAGTGAGACGCTAAATCTTATTGGTTCGTTTTTTATTTTAGTACGCTATTTGTAACATTTCAAAGACGTTCTCTCTTTTTGTATATATACGCATGAGATGTGTGGTCGTTCGTTCTTTTACTGGGCTGCTTGTGGAATTAGAAGCTTCTTCTGACTTTTGACTTCTCTCTCTAGTTAGCTGGGCTGAGGCGCTGCGAATAGCTTAGCTTACTGGTTGTTGTGTCACTGGTCATACGTTCGTTAGCGAGTATCGAGGTGTAATTTATTCGCGAGAACCCTAACAATTCTATTAGAGTTTCTTTCTGTATACAAAGTCTTACTTTAGAATTCTATACAAGTAGATAAGTGTACATGATGACACATATCAACTGTCGTTTCTAAAATGTATGTTAAACAAATAACTAGAAACCACTGAACAAATGTTAACATTCATTAACATTAAGCAACTATGACTCCATCATAAATCATATTCATTCACTATGTAGTGAGATTCTTTAAGTTCTAATCAGTAAACGTGATATGTAGAGGTTAAGTAGGAGATTAGATAGATTATCTGTAGGCAAAATGATTACCCCCAGTGTCTGGAAGTTCTAAGTTCGATCCCGTACAAAGTTGTAAATACGAACTTATTAAAAGTATCGTACGCTAACAGTATCTCGTTCCAGTATTCCTTGATTTTCAATGACTAATATTTTATGCAGTAAGTTAATTCCATAATCAACAATCACCACAAACTGATCCATCTAAAGGGTTATTGATCATTATAGTTAGATGGTGTGGGGATTTTTCATTTTGATGTTAGGCACTATTTGTGTTGTTTTAGTATGGGACTCCATAACACTGCACGTCGGTGACACAACGGGGAGAGGGAAAACAAGCTTACGACATGATCATATTTTCTCTTTAGAACTCCACGAAGTGCCACTTAAATTCACTCACTGACAAACTGATTCTGATTACAAATGGATATTGTGAAGATTGCTAAATTAATATTCTTTCCTTACCGCTACTACTTTGACCTAAGTTATCCAATAGAAAGCATCGAACATTCATTTCACTTTAATATGTAACATAAGATCAAGTAGGTCTACTTTCACATAGATATCGGATATTAGAAAGAGGCAGCGATCCGATTATTATTTTCTGGTTTTGAATAGCTGTCTCACTTGAATCATTTCGTCATATTAATTTAAGTTATTCTAAAATGAAATAGCTGGTACCCTAATAACATCACTCTGACGAATCCAATCAACTAATTGAATCTTCAATTGGGATGGTTATTTTTGTGGAGATTGGTTATTTTATTTGATTGGATATATCACAGATTGATGTTGGCAGGGTACCATTGAAAGCCAGGGAGCACTGGATAGCTGTTTCGTTCTAGTGTGGAACTCTTCAGCAGTGCGCCCCCACGATTCCGCACCAGGGGCTTCAGGTTGACGCGAACGCCTAACCATCTACACCACTGGATCGGCATCCAATGGTAGAATTCCCACTTCCATCAATTTGTGATACATATAGCGCGACTATCATCCATTGTCACTGGTGATAACTGTCTCACTCCCGACAAGTCTGAACTCCACCAGTCACGACTTCTCTTGTTGAAATGCATAACTATTAATGCTATTTAGATAGATTTGCATTGGCTTTGCCAAATTATATTTACTAGGTAGATTAGACTGTGCCATTAATAATGAGGTGAGATGCCGGATATTAACGAAACGTGGTAAATTATTCGACAAGGTTGTACATCACTGTCGGCTGAAGTGTGTGGGACATGTGTTACGTATGCACATCCACCGACTACCCCGACGCATCATGATAACATATATATCTACGTTTGTATGTATGTGTGTATGAATGTGTGTGTATGTATGCCGTTACTCTTTCTGTGACTAGTTGTGTTTGTGCGTTTTGTTATCTTCATTTGTTTCATCAATTTACAACTAACAGCTAACTGTGTGATTGATTGATTTTGCAAATTGACTAAAAAGGTGTGAGTCCAGAACTTTTAGAGAATATTCCACTCACCCCAACACACACAGATTTCGAAGAAATTTCATGTTGTTCCAACTCCGCCTGTAGCTCTTCTATGGTTACTGTCGGTCCCAAGCCCGAGTAAAGGAGGAGGGTTGAACATGGGGCTAGCATCCCCATCCTGTAAAACGCAAGCTTGCTAAAAAAAACGCAAACCAGATTAAACAAGTATTTACTTTCAACGTTTGGTATTTTAGTGAACAATTTATGAAAAAATCGAACTTAGTATCTGTGAAAACAGAAGCTGTATGTCTTGTCTGTGAATTGACATTTTATTATGCTTACTATGCTACAGTGTTGCTAATGACAAAAGCGTTCGAACCCATACCATTCGTGTTCAACGCGATTATGTTGTCTTTAGAATTTTTTCACTTCATTTTATAATCGTAATCCAATTTTAATCACACATATGAATTAACGCTATTATGAGACAATTCGATCATGATGTACACATAGGAACAACTACTATCTCACTTATTATAACTTGCGAACAACAACAACAACTGGAAGATTTCATTTCAAATAGGCATTATGCAATGAATCATTGCAAGTGTGAATGTACAACATTAGTAAGTGACATCATCGAAAAGAAGGTTGATTTCATCAATTGTTTCAATACGGTGACATGCTTATTATTATTATTATAAACCTAACAGTAATCACAACGTAAGGTATTCAATCAAGAAAAGCATCCACACACGTGATGTGTTGTATGTTTGACTAACATGTCTCATGGCTGATCTTCAACAGTCAGTACAACTGGTTTTATTATTCAATGATAGGATTTTCAACATTTCATTTGATTCATGAAATAGAATGATGATCATTCAGTGTAATCAGTTGTAACTGTTCCGCTCTCAATTTGTATGAATTCAGAAACACAATAATATCAATCTCAATGAAACTATATCAACATAACTGTAATAATCAGTTCACCAGTGAGCCACACCAAGATTCACATGAAGTTCGAGTTATGACAGTCATCACCAATTTCATTCAATAATCACCGAGATATATTATAAATCAACTGACTTGGTGCAAATCCTACTTACTTACTTACTTACTTACTTACTTACTTACTTACTTACTTACTTACTTACTTACTTATGCCCGTTAATCCTCGCTGAGGAGCATAGGCAGTCCACCAGGGTTCTTCATTTTATTCTGTCCTGAGCACTCCTTTCCAATTGTTTCCAGTTGCTGTTCATCCTTTTGATTTCTGCTTCCGATTCTCAATGTAATGTGTTCTTTGGCCTTCCTCTTCTCCGTTTCACAACAAAATTCCATGTTAATGCTTGTCTCGTGATGCAGTCTGATGGTTTCCGCAATGTATGTCCTATCCATTTCCAACGTCTTTTCCTAATTTCCTCTTCGACTGGAAGTTGGTTTGTCCTCTCCCATAGTAAGCTGTTGCTGATGGTTTCCGGCCAACGGACATTCAGTATCTTTCGTAGGCAGTTGTTTATAAATACTTGTATTCGTCTGATGATGTTTGCAGTAATTCTCCAAGTTTAAGCTCCATACAGCACAACTGTCTTCACGTTCGAATTGAAGAGTCTGACTTGCTAACTTGCTAAAAATACGCAAATCTTACTATTCAATGTCTATTCAACCACTTGTGTTGATGATTAAATGAAACTTGAACATTTTAAGTTCTGTCTATGGTAGGGTGGTAAGCCAACAATAATGATTAAGAGACTAATACTGTAATAGGATAGGAACCACTACTAGTTCTTGATGATTTTTAATGGTACCTAGATAAGAATAATTTGTAGCAAACATAAATCAATAACTTCAACATAAACTTTCATAGAACCACCAAGCATTGATTAATCATCGGTTAGTCAGTGTATAACTGACTAACTATCTTAGCTTTCAAACTGTAACTTCAATGAATACGATAAAATTTTCAAATCAAACAATCTAACTAATACGAATATTGAAGTGATTAACTGTTCTCTTCACCAGTTGTTTTGTATTGGCGCCAATTTTTATTGTTTGAATTAATACCTTATTGATGATTTCAGGTCTATAATGTCATAACTCTGTGGGGGGGGGGGTGGAAAACATTAACTACCTTCTTTATTGTCATCATATCAGATTGTTTTCTTTTTTTTTTTGTTTTATTGACATTAATGACGGAAAATTCATTTTGTTTGATTCAGTCAATACGCCGAAAAACAAAAAGGTGTAATGCAATTAAAACAATATGAAGTGTATTCATTTCATTAATTTCAAACAGAATTTGACATGAAGGTAAGTCGATATTCGTTGCCAGTCACAGATTGTGATTATCGGTAGATGAAACAATATTTCTTTTTAAATTTTAATTGTAATATGATGACTAAGATTAATCAACATGAGATTTAGGTAAAGAAACATCTCCTATTGACTATCGGTAATCAACAATAAATCGGAATATACAATTTACAATGGTGTATCATTTAGATTAGTGATTAAAGTTTACCTGGATACAATTTTAATCATCCCGTTGATTTAATTATGAACTGAAATTGATCAGTTTCTGCTTCCATATGTACATTCTAAGTGGATTGTCGTGATATAGTTGTCGTTCAAAAGTATGATTTTATTTAGATAGTGGATGAATCCATGACATGCGTTTCGTTGCATATAAAACATGTTAACTTAACGTTAATATCAGTTGTATCGAAGCAGTTTACTCAACAAACACATATGTCATAGGAAGCTGATTAGTATTAGATCATAATAAACTAACGGTAAATTAAAACACATTCAAATTATACCAACATACTAGTTGTACAAATGTGTGACTGTCTGAACTCAGTGACCTGGTAATGGATTCAGTGGTGTTTGACACTAAACGAGTTGGGTTCCACTTTACAGTATGAACATACATCCGACTGATTAGCCTTCAACAAAATGGGACACACTTTCTGGAGTCCACATGCCAGCTATCATCCTAAGCTAACTTTCAACTGGATGCTTAACATTTGTTGGATACTAAGAACTGTTCTCAAATAATTTGATCAGCCTTCTTGAAGGACACAATCAAAGGTGAAAGTTATCGAATATAAATATGAGACATAATTCAACAATGAATTCAGTAACTATTCAAACAAATAATCAGATTGGTATATTTTCTTAAAATCAAGGGACATTATTTGCGGAAGAAGTGTTCAATGTGTAGTAGACAATGAAAGACGTTCGTATGTGAATGTAACATGTATGTATGACGAAATCCTTTATAGATATTCTCATTGTTTGTTTGGTTATGATCATCTAGATTGTTAGGTAATCTTGGATTTGAGAACAATAGAGAGCTCAATCAGTACAGTATAACTAAATTCAATGACTTATAATTAGTTTCCATGGTGAGGTCAGTAGTTTTTTGTCGCATCTACCTATTCTGTTTGAGGTTAGTGAATACCTATTGAAGACCTCAATAGTAAGTCTCTCTAAATAAGAAACAAAATGGAATGGAAGTATTTTTCTCTTATGAGGGCTAGTGATGTGTCCTGTTTGGGGAATTATGAACCTATTTCAAACTAAATATGTATACTTCATGATTATTATAATTAAAATGTATTTGCATTTTCCCGTTTATTTGTCATGCAGCTACATCCAGCTGAGACAAATCAAAAGTGGGAAAGCAGCAGGAACTGACAATATACCAGCTGAAGCACTCAAGACAGATATCGATCTAACAGGAAGAACAAGTGCCGGCAGACTGGAAAGAAGGACATCTTATCAAGATACCAAAGAAAGGAGATTTGAGCAAATGTGACAGCTACAGAGGGATCACGCTGCTGCCTGTACCAGGGAAAGTGTTCAACAGAGTATTGTTGAACAGAATGAAAGATTCAGGGGATACTCAACTTCAAGGTCACCAGGCTGGTTTCCGTAAGGGTCGGTTGTGCACAGACCAAATCGCAACACTACGGATCATCGTTAAACAATCAATTGAATGGAACTCGTCACTGTACATCACCTTCATTGATTATGAAAAGGCGTTTGACAGTGTAGATAGGAGAACACTATGGAAACATCTTCGACACTACGGTGTACCAGAGAAACTCGTCAACATCATCCGGAACTCTTACGACGGAACACAGTGCAAAATTGTGCATGGAGGACAACTGACAAATGCATTCCCAGTGAGGACCGGAGTCAGACAAGGTTACCCGCTCTCACATTTTCTCTTCATCCTAGTGGTTGACTGGATCATGAAGACCTCCACATCTGAAGGAATACATGGAATTCAATGAACACGTAGGATGCAACTCGATGATTTGGACTTTGCGGATGATCTAGCTCTTTTAGCACATACACACCAGCAAATGCGAGCAAAGACAACCAGTGTAGCAGCAACTTCAGTATCAGTACGTCTAAACATACATAAGGGGAAGAGCAAGATTCTTAAGTACAACACAGGGAGCATCATGCCGATTCAATTTAATGGAGAAACGCTGGAAGAAGTGAATACTTTCACATATCTGGGGAGCATCATCGATGAAAAAGGAGGGTCCGATGCAGATGTAAAGACAAAGATTGGCAAAGCAAGGGCAGCATTCCTACAGTTGAAAAACGTTTGGAACTCAAAACAAATATCAAGTGACCTCAAAGTCAGACTCTTCAATTCGAATGTCAAGACAGTCCTGCTGTATGGAGCTGAAACTTGAAGAATTACTGCAAACATCATCAGACAAATACAAGTATTTATAAACAACTACCTACGAAAGATACTGAATGTCCGTTGGCCGGAAACCATCAGCAACAGCTTACTATAGGAGAGGACAAATTAACTTCCAGCCGAGGAGGAAATTAGGAAAAGACGTTGGAAATGGATAGGACATACATTGCGGAAACCATCAGACTGCATCACGAGACAAGCATTAACATGGAATCCTGTTGTGAAACGGTGAAGTGGAAGGCCAAATAACACACTGCATCGTGAAATGGAAGCAAATATTAAAAGGATGATTATCAACTGGATGCAGCTTAAACGGATTGCTCAGGACAGTGTTCAATGGAGAATCCTGTTAAACGGCCTATGATCCTTTGTGAGGAATAACGGGCAAAAGTAAGTAAGTAAGTAGTTACCGAGCCTATTTATTCAATTCATGAGGGTACATTCTACTACCACTACTACTGATTTTCAATGGGTACCACGTATAAAGTGTGGTAATGTCAATGTTCTGTGTTGTGTCTCTTTCATTCATCCTAAAATTTACTAATTACTTACTGAAGTGAAAAATGTCAATCATCGTTGTATAGTGTTGAAGTGTTCTAAAAGTTGACGGTTCCGGGAAAAGATCGTATCATCATTGGAACACGAGGATTCGTTATTGTGTAGTATGTCACCAAAACCAAGTCAATTCGTCACATGAAATTCATATTCATTGCGTGTTCGGCATATTTTTGTTTCAGTCTTGATTTGAACAAAATTTCAAGATTCAATTTAAACAGAAGAATTAGACAATGAAGTGGAACCTGAGAAGTGAAAATATGAGTCTCTTGAGCACCGGTCAGCTGTTTCGTCATAGTATGGGACGCGTTAACAGTACACAATCGGAATCTTACCTATACATTCAACCAAACGCCATCAGATCTTAAGTAAAATTATCAGTCGCTAGCACTATTGGACTAGTTGTAGTCAAATTGTAGAATTCCTATTCTCAACATTACATGATATTGAGCGATATGCATCAATTGTCATTGATTCTGACTGTCTTACTCCTGATATCTCTGAACTTCACCAGTCATCACATCCGATTAGAACTTCATCAACATCGTGATGTTGTAATTGAATTACTATGGTTTCTTGGAGGTTTTGCTTTATTTGTATTCACAAGACTGTTGAGGAGTCTCATACTGAGATGAAGTGGTGGTCTAGTACTTTCTGATTTTCCCTAATATCCATGTGACGTCAGTTTTTGACGGACCTAAATAACCACCCTGTCTATATTAAACCATTTCAATTTGTTCAAAAACAACTCAAACTACGCAATACATTCTAGTAGTATAAAACTAGTTATCGACATTTTGTGAAGGAAATTTCTTCAATTAACTGTTGTATTCAATAAGTTGAATTCACTAACTTTAATAGTAGTATAAATAAGTACTAACCAATTTATTCTTATAGAATTTGTAAATCATTAAGAAACGAAGGAAACTGTTTACAAGGATGATCTCTGATATATTTAATTTGATATGAATCTATGAATATTGATCACAGATTGATTTAGATTGGTGACTACTGGTAACCGTGGTTTACCAGGACGATCAATGAAATCAATGACTCATTCTTTGTCCTATTTGGGACTCGTCAGCTAGATGTAGCTTCATGACAAATCGATGAAAATATCCAAATGCATTCTATTATTGCGATAAATGAAAATACGAATCATGGAGTGTACACACAGTGTTTTGAGTTCTTAATACCTGTTTTGTCAATTATTCATAGACTAACCATTAAATAATGATCATGAGGTGGTTCTGCGAAAGTTCACTTTTCCACTTACTGACTTGTATTTGTTACAAATTAATATCAGCTGGGTAACATTAAAAATCATCAAGAACTGGATGATTTCAGTCTTCGTCTAGTAGTAAATTCTTAATTATCATTGGTTGCTGAAGATCGAACCATTGGTGGAACTTAAAATGTTTAAGTCTCACTTAATCATCAACACAAGTGGTTGAATAGGCATCGAATATTATGATTTGCACCAAGTCAGTTGATTTATAATGTATCTCGACGATCATTGAATAGAATAGGTGATGACTTTCACAACTCAAACTTCATGTGAGTCGAATGTAGGAGTTCAGTGTGAAGCTTGAAGGTTCTAAACATGATTCCTTAATAGGGTTGTGAGTTCGCATTACTCAAGAGTCCTTTACTAAAATGAAACAAATGTTCAGTACCAGATCCTGATTTTCACTGATTTTCTAAGTTATATCACTTCATAATATCCCATTAAAATGCAACAATCTTCACAACATTCAATTACATACTGATAAGTAACGATTGATTATGATATATTGTAAAATGATTGTGTAACTGCCGTATGACATTTCACTTAACTTTATAGACGACAACATTTTATATGGTGTTGTCAAATAGGAGGTGAGCTAATGCTGGTAAGAAACTTTCCAAGCTGGATTCTTTATTCGACAGGTATGTAAATACACCTCAAAGGGAAATTGCAATTTCAGTTTTTCGAAATTATCTACATATCAACATAAATAAGAATTAAGTATTCATCGAGAAAGTTTGATTGTGAGAAAACTTTGCAGAGTATATTGAATACATCTTGAGGCTGCAGGTGGTTACGAAATGTCGAATATACAAAGCCGATAGCATTATAGACAGCACTATCTGTAAACAGCAAAGATTCATTTGTTGCAGCATTTCTAGCGAAGATAAATGACAAGCATTCACATTTTAACTCCCTACAAATTAATTTGCTAAAATAGTAAGCAAGTTACTTCCTCTTTTGGAGATGACCATGAAATATATTCCAACACCGCCGGGCACTTCTACAACATTGAGATTTGATATAATGTTTGTAATTCCAAAGATAACAGAAATCACCAATCCTATATCGCAAAATGTCACTTTATCGAATTGCTTTACTGCATTCTTAAGTGTGTACTTACTGATAGAAATGCAATTAGAAACAGCTTAGTCAAGAATAAATTTTTTCTCTCGGTTACGACACTAAGCGTCAACGTCAAACCTACGCTATCGTCAATAGGAGATTGGTTGCCAACATCGTTTAAGCACATAATACTAGAAAAGTGATCATTCAACAGCTGTATCTCCATTTGATAGCACATCAATGTACAGTCAAACCAATAAGATAAATTATCACAATGTATTTTTCCAGTGGACGAAAATGACCACAGTTTAGAGAATTTTCTACCCTGGTGGTAGAGTGTCATTTACATAGTTACTGTTTAGTAGCCTTGTTTACTTAGCTTGTCTAATGACATTTTGTTTTTCCTATATAACTGCTTTAACTGGTGTAATGTGTGCCTGTTCCAAGTGTGTATTACGTGAACGTGCATTGCAACATGATAGTCTTATTATTATTATTATTATATCATCAAATGGACAGATAGTTTTAAGTATCCAATTAAATTTACGTGGTGTTGGTTGAGGTAGTGCGGTGGGGGTTGACAGAACAAATATTCAACCAATCAGAATGACGAAAGTTGATAAGGTCTACTTTCCAGGCTCGAACTATTAATGATGCAAAGTTTAAAATATCAGTAGTGAGGTTACTTTAAATTGTTGGGTTACAGATGTTTAGATGATAAAATACAGTAAAAATGTTTTGATTTGTGTAAACCAAACAATCATTAAGAATGTAAATGAATTAAAGCAAAAATAAATGGAGTAAAGTCAAAAGAATTGAAAAGTGACTGGTCTTCATAAATGAGAAAACGCTTGGATAAGAATGATGATGATGATGATTCGGATGATGATGATGATTCGGATGATGATGATTATTCGGATGATGATGATTCGGATGATGATGATGATGATGATATAGGATTTTTTCCATAACTTCAAAATCTGTTACCAGTTCGCTCTTACGTAACAGTCTTCACCATCAGATTTCTTGTAATTACGTCACCGGTTTATTTCTTGCAAAGAAATATTATATAATCAACAATATACCAATTCATTCAATTATCATTTGTCTATTTTTAAAACTACAGTCACGTCATTCCTTTTCACTTCTTAGTTGCTCTGTTAATCAGTCATTAGAATTAGCTTAATAAACACCATTTGAACGTGTAATACTGTTATGTAACACATTATGACCTATTTAGTAATGATATTATAACTGTTGTAATGCTGAAAAATGCGTGATATTATCGATTTGTGTGACCAAGTGGCTGATACGAAGTTACAATAGCGAACGTTAATGTGAGTTTCTAACTGGTCACTGTATTGGTGCCGGATACCTACTTAGTCCTAAGCCGGAAATTAGAACATAGACCTGACGAATCAACCAGACAGAATCAGAATCCGTATTATATTTCCAAACATTTCTTTATATATACACAAAACCAGACCAAACCGTTAACCAATTAGGAGTAATAGTGACTATGAACTAGATCAACGCATACACAATCAATCGACAGTAGTTCATGAATGAGAAGTGATATGCTAACAGTTAATCTATCAAATGAGAGGATCGAAGAAGGAGTAATGAATAATAAAAGAAATAAAATGTTCACTCTGTATAAAATTAAAAATAATGAAATAGTTCAACAATAAGTATTTGATGGTGTGAATATGATTACATGAGTAAAAATAAGTGGCACTAACTTTAAACATTAGAAGTACCAATTTGAAATAGAATGTATTTTGGTAGAACATGACGATAGGCCTTTTCATGTTTTATTGAACATATTCTAGGGAGTTAAAGTCTATGAGGATAAAACATCTTAAGTAGCTCACTTACAAGACATCTATTTGATGCGGAACGTAGTGTGGACACAATGAATGCATTTGAAATAATGAACAAACAAAGCACTTCCACAATGTTACGATTTACTGAAGCTACTGGATAGTAGTCTGTAACCTGACCTATGAACTTCATACGAAGAAGTAATAACCCTTAAACTGGTCTGGTTAATGTTATGACCAGTTATTAATATTATTATTACTATTATTATTATTAACATCATCATCATCATCCAGATCATCATCATCATCATCATCCAGATCATCATCATTATCATTATCATCATCATCATCGTCAAAATCATAATAATAATAATAATAATAATAATAAAAAATTGAGTGTAGTAAGCCATTTGTATACCATCGAAATCGGTTGTATAAATTTCTTATGTATGTCTAGTTTGAGAAGTTCGATACCAATGCCTTCCTCTGTATGAAAACTACATATACTTAAACCATACGGTAAGTTAGATAAGGCTTGATAAATGATTTTATAAGCTTTCTTCATATCTACTTGATTTTATGTACCAACCAAATATGCAAGTATAGAGCCTTTTACTTGTTGTAGTTGACCTGTACTCAGTTATTCTATGTGATCTTCAGACTTTTCTTTGACGGACTTATCGAATCGTGCGCTTAATGTAACTACCAACGCCCAAGTAAATTGGCAAACACACATAGATAAGCTGAATTCAATGAAACTACCGACTATTCTTCTTCTTATGATAGGATGGTTGTAGAATATGAAATACATTTTGGCTGCAGTAAATGCCTCGGCAGCAGTAGGCCTCAGTATACAAAAAGGGAAAAGCAAGATTCTCCGATACAAAACAACAAACACTAACCCAATTATACTTCACTGAGAAATTCTGGAAGATGTTAAAACCTTTATATATTTGGGCAGCATCATCGACAAACGAAGAGGGTCTAAATCGGATGTGAAGGCGCGGATTGGAAATGCAAGGGCAGCATTTCTACGACTGGAAAACATCTGGAACTCAAACCAACTGTCAGTCAATATTAAAGTCAAGATTTTCAACACAAATGTGAAGACAGTTCTGGTGTATGGTACCAAAACTTGGAAAACTACGAAAAGTATCCTTCAGAAGATACAAGTATTTTTGAACAACTGTCTGTGTAAGATTCTTCAGATTAGTTAGCCAGATACCATCAACAACAACTTTCTATGTCAGGGAACTAATTAACTTCCAGCCGAGGAAGAAATTAAGAAATGACACTGGAGGTGGATTGGACACACATTGAGGAAACCATCAAACTGTGTCACAAGACAAGCAATAACTTGGAATCCTAAAGACCGAAGAAACAGAGGAAGACCCAGGAACACATTGCTTTGGTAATTCGAGACAGACATGAAGTGGATGAAGAGCAATTGGGAAGAGCTGGGTAGGATAGCCCAGGACAGAGTTGGTTGGAGAATGCTGGTGGGTGGACTATGCTCCACTTGGGGTAACGGGATTGATTGATTGATTGATTGAAATGCGTTTTCGAAACCCCTTTCCTAATTCGTTGCTTAGTTATTTTATTAGTGTTGTCATCTAAGAATTGTAATTTGAGAAAAATTTGTTTGTTAAAGACCATTGAGTCTTCTAATTTCGTATTTGTAGGCGTCATATGTTTATTTATGAAACACAGTGGGTAAGCGTTCATGTTGCTCGTGTTACTAACAAAGATTAATTCTTCTTCCACAGTATCCTCAAAGTTTATGCTTCTAACATAATGAGTATCTTAGTGGTGCAGGACTGTACAAATGAGTACACTGACAAACCAACATCAATTACCTACATCTGGTACTTTTCAATGTGCTCTCTATTCTTCTTATTAGTAAGATGTGTGAGAATAAGGTGTTATCATTACGCTATTCGTCAAGGTTAAATGTGAACACTGATTCCAGTATTGTCTGTTTAATTTGTATGGAATACAAATGTTAGATTTTGTAAAAACATTGTACTTTAGGAGGTTGATTTTGATTTGATCATGATCTTGGAGTTGAATGCTGTAATTACTGAACTTCTAATTGTAGTTTACGTTGATGTAGTCGTTCGGAATTGAGGAAATTAGGAAAAGACGTTGGAAATGGATAGGACATACATAGCAGAAATCACTAGACTGCATCACGAGACAAACATTAGCATGGAATCCTGTTGGGAAACGGTAAAGTGGAAGGCCAAAGAACACATTACATTGAGAATCGGAAGTAGAAATCAAAAGGATGAACATCAACTGGAAATAGCTGTAAAAAATTGTTCAGGACAATGTTCAGTGGAGAATCCTGGTGAGCGGCCTATGCTCTCCTGTGAGCTGTAATGGGCGTAAGTAAGTAAGTAAGTAAGTAAGTAAGTAAGTAAGTAAGTAAGTAAGTAAGTAAGTAAGTAAGTAAGTAAGTAAGTAAGTAAGTAAGTAAGTAAGTAAGTAAGTAAGTAAGTAAGTAAGTAAGTAAGTAAGTAAGTAAGTAAGTAAGTAAGTAAGTAAGTAAGTAAGTAAGTAAGTAAGTAAGTAAGTAAGTAAGTAAGTAAGTAAGTAAGTAAGTAAGTAAGTAAGTAAGTAAGTAAGTAAGTAAGTAAGTAAGTAAGTAAGTAAGTAAGTAAGTAAGTAAGTAAGTAAGTAAGTAAGTAAGTAAGTAAGTAAGTAAGTAAGTAAGTAAGTAAGTAAGTAAGTAAGTAAGTAAGTAAGTAAGTAAGTAAGTAAGTAAGTAAGTAAGTAAGTAAGTAAGTAAGTAAGTAAGTAAGTAAGTAAGTAAGTAAGTAAGTAAGTAAGTAAGTAAGTAAGTAAGTAAGTAAGTAAGTAAGTAAGTAAGTAAGTAAGTAAGTAAGTAAGTAAGTAAGTAAGTAAGTAAGTAAGTAAGTAAGTAAGTAAGTAAGTAAGTAAGTAAGTAAGTAAGTAAGTAAGTAAGTAAGTTGTTTTGAATAGCCATAAAAACTCCGAAATTCAACCATCTATGACTATAAATGTATCACCTACGTACCGAGAATAAAATCATAATTGATTGGTTTTGTTTTTGAGAAGACCATTTCCTAATTTTGGCGGAGAGAAGTCTGTAAAGAGTGATGAAAAAAAAGGCATCATTGATGGTTGTTTCTTCTTCTGATTATCACTATCTTCTCTTCTATCTCAATGGTATTTATTAATATAATCATTTATGAATTTTGTATATTCTATGGTCACAGTTCATTGAAGGTTTCATTGTGTTAGTATTACGTAATCAATTTATTGCTATTATTATTTACTATTCTCATTTGATTCTTAATTTCAACATAAACTTTATCTTTCTAATAATAAACTAATCATTCAAAACTTTATGTTATGAACTTAGAAATGGCTGATATGATTAATGCATATGACTAATTAATTGGTAAAAACCATATGCTCAGGAGACTACAATTGCAAGCACTAATCAGTTCCTAGTTGGTTCCTATACGTGTGTTCTATGACTCATCATCATCATCAATGCCTGTTACCCCAAGCGGAACATAGACCGCCCACCAGCATTCTCCAACCAACTCTGTCCTGGGCTATCCTACCCAGCTCTTCCCAAGTGTTCTTCATCCTCTTCATGTCTGTCTCGAATTCCCAAAGCAATATGTTCCTGGGTCTTCCTCTGTTTCTTCGGCATTAGGATTCCAAGTTAGTGCTTGTCTTGTGACACAGTTTGATGGTTTTCTCAATGTGTGTCCAATCCACCTCCAGCGTCATTTCTTAATTTCTTCCTTGGCTGAAAGTTGATTAATTCTCCTCCACAACAGGTTGTTGTTGATGGTATCTGGCCAATAGATCCGAAGAATCCTACGCAGACAGTTGTTTATAAATACTTGTGTCTTCTGAAGAATACTTTTCGTAGTTCTCCAAGTTTCAGCTCCATACTACAGGACTGTCTTCACATTTGTGTTGAAAAATTTGACTTTAATATTGACTGTCAGTTGGTTTGAGTTCTATATGTTTTTCAGTTGTAGAAATGCTGCCCTTGCATTTCCAATCCGCGCCTTTACATCCGATTTAGACCCTCCTTGTTTGTCGATGATGCTGCCCAAATATGTGAGGGTTTCAACATTTTTTAGAATTTTTCCGTCAAGTGTTGAGGCCTACTGCTGCTTAGCTGCTGCTATATTGTTGGTCTTCTTCTGCATTTGATGATGTGTGTGAGAAAGAAGAGCTAGGTCATCTGCAAAGTCCAAGTCATCTAGTTGCATCGATGTTGTCCATTGTATTCAGAGAGTGTCTTCAGATGATTCACTCTTCATGATCCAGTCGATGACCAGTAGGAAGAGGAAGGGCGAGAGTAAGCAGCCTTGTCTGACACCGGTCTTCACTTCAAATGAATCTGTGACTAGTAGTCCATAAAACTGGGATTAAGAAGACAAGACAACTGAGTTAACCACAGAACAAAATCAATTTGTATTTCAAACATTCTTTTATATATACACAAACCAGATTACATAACCAGTCATTTAGAGAATTTTCATCAATACAAAACAAGGAAGACAGTGGTAATGAATAAAGACACATATGTGTACACAATCGGTTTAACTGCAGTTTATAAATAGGAAATGATATAGTAACAGTTAATGTACAAAAAAGGGCGAAATGGCACGAAGGGTATGATAATGACAGGAATCAAAATGTTTACTTTAAATACAATTAAAGCGACTAGAAGTTTTCTAAAACATAGTTCTGAAAGTTTGTTATTCTTTTCGAGTCACCCAACACAATAGTTTATTTCATTTATATTAGTTTAATTAGTTTGTTTATATTCAATCATTATTTGATTGATTCACTTCGAAGTCATTCACAGTTAGATATCTTCAAAGCATCGTTTGTAGATCATGAAATAACCAGGTAAGTGAATGATGAAAGGAATGAGTAAAATGTGTCTGGTTAACCTGGCACTTGTTATAAGTCATCCGAACTTGGATTCAGCCTTATTCCCACCACCACCAGCACCCATCACTATTATACTTTTATGACATTCGATAGTCTAGATTCATGACAGTTATTTTGTATTTGTACCATTGCAGCCTGGTTATTATTCGTTAACCCTCATGAATTTCAACTACACTTTTATTTTCTTGGCGTTGCTTATTATCTAATTAACCTCAGAAATTGCAAAATTCATCTGAGACTACTTTGTAAATATATTTTCTAAGTACTTACATGAGTTGATCTATTACTTAGTTCGATAAAGTATTCCTCCATTCTCCATCTGTATACATTCACTATACGACTAAGATTATCATCAGTATTTAGTCTTTATGACTACAAGTTTTAATGAAAAAGCTGTGTTGACTTTGACTATTGGTCAATATGTAAAATGTCACAGAGGATGTTGTCATTACTGTTATTAAGTAAGATTAGTAGCCTCTTATTTCTGTTATGCCCTGAAAAAAAAATACATTATCTCCTTCTATACAAGCATATACCTTTAAAGTTTTGTTACAATACAACTAAGATAAACTTAAAGTGTATAGGCGAAAGTTCAACTGATATGATGGGCATCTAAAGAAGATTGATTATCTTCTAGAAGTGTCTTACAATAGACTACTTGATTTATGTTGATTATATGTATAGTAAATATTTTATTTCTATCACCATTATGTCCCTCGTAACCTATCCTCTTGTTTTGTACGTTAATTGTTACTATATCATTTTCTATTGATGAACTATAGTTAATCAATTGTGTATACGTTGTTTCAGTACGCAGTCACTGGTACTCTTATTTCGTATTGAGGTTAATTTTCTTATCAGTTGACTGGGTGGTTAGATTTAAGGTATATATAAAGGATTGTTTGAAATATAAATTGGTTCTACCTAGTTGTTCATATATCTTGAGTTCTTCCTATTCCTGTTTGACACTGACTACCCAACGGACAAATGTACAGGAACCACTTAGACACACATTGGCGTTTGTTACAGTAATCTCGTATGTACAGGGTCATATTAATTAATTGATCATAACTGGTCAATCATAACGGCGGAGTCTGACGTCATAACACCAAATTTCAGAATGGTTACAAATACGTGGATTACTAAACATCAGTTTCAAATCAATATATTTTCTTGAAACATTTCAACAACTAGTTAGTAATTCTGGTAGGAATTCTCTAAAATGAATTAAACATCAATTTGCATTCCTTTATAAGGTGTGGTCCTTTTCTGATAGCATATTATAACACAAATAAACAAGTTACTATTTGTTTGAGTTGGGTTATAACTGGTAAGGGGAATCTAGGATATGTGTTTCGTCCCACTTAGGACTCATCCGGATGTACCTGCATCCCAATGTTGATGTTCACATCGAAAAGATCCAAACACATTTAAACTAAAGATATGAATTTTAATACTAAAGGAAAAGTTAATATTACAAAATTTGTATTCATTTCTTAAGTACAAAGAGATTGTCTTCACTATTACTAAGCGGAGTTAACAGTCTCTCATTTTCATAATGTAACAAGATGGTATCTACTTCTTGACAAGAATATACTGCTAAAGTTTAGTATCAATTTAACTATAATCAACTTCATATTGTTTAAAACAAAATCAACTGGATACTAGTAGACTGCTTTCTAATTGTTTGTTGTAAGAGGCGCCAAAATTAATGAACTGAAGTAACAAATCGATGCACTTTCTTTAGCACACTTCAATTATTTATATACAACTTTGTTAGATATTCTCTAAAATGAATTAAAAATTAAATCAGCATTTCATATGATGATTTCATTATTTATCATTATTCTCATCACAATCTCATTTATTCATGCTTTACAAGAGATAGAACTAATTATTTTGCATGTAATTATTCTTATTTTTTGTTATTTTTCTTAGTAATTGTAAAATGAACGGTAACCGATACCGCAATGACCTTGGATTTTGTGATTGCTGGTAGTGTTTATTTTAGTGTGCTAATTATTCTAATTGTTGCAAGGTCGTTTGTTATAACTATATATATAGAGTTGGGACAGAATAGAATCGAATCTTCTCAGTGCTGTGTTTGTGTCTTCTTGATTTTGGCTTTGGACGAGTTATAAGTTATCGAGTTGTTGGTCACGGTTGCGAGTTTCTGTTCACGTAGATAATTTAGTGAGTTAGAGTTGCGGTTAGTGCTCCCGGGGTATAAGGTAGGCGTTGCGTCATATTAGTTGGCGAAATATGAACAAGTTTTATCATTAACAGATAATTCCTATGATCTTTGAACAAATGAAGTGTAACAAAATTCGACTACAATAGCATTCACAATTACATCCACAGACCTTGGGGTTGCATAACTGTGTGTGTGGGGGGGGGGGGTGAGGAATACGGAATAAAAACAGATAATTCCACTGGTTGATTACAGTATGTTCACTACATAGTAGAGAAGGTACAAGTTATTCATCGAAATTTACTATCATGTTGAATTGACACAAATCAAACTAGTAGTCTTATATTATGTATTTACAGTGGAGTTTGTTACTAAGTATAATACAATGTTGTATTTATCTGATATCAAACTTCGAAATATTACATTATAGCATGGAAACAAGACAGTATTTCTAGATACAAATGAAATTAGCCATGGAGATAGTAAGGAATTCTAGCTGAATGGTTTAATTGAAGAGTATTCATCACCATTGAGGACGACTTTATAGGTGTAAACTTTTGATAGCTCCCTGATTCATCTAGACAATCACAAGATTTAGTGAGATTAGTAATAGCACAAAAGATTTTAACATTCTTCTGTGTGACTGAAAAATTACCGTTGAATAGTGAAAATTCTATTAGCAGTTGATTGCTAACGCTTTCAACAAAACCATAATCACCACCACCCCATTACAATCACACGAGAACACTTAAGATGGGTTATAAACAATCATTATGATGGAATGTAAACCAAACATTTGGATAACGAATCTGATTAAAAATTCAATATCAATTTTGTATTAAATTAACATTCAACAATCCCCACAACATCCGATTACAATCAATAACAGTTCACTAGTGACTAATACCTTGAAGAAATTCCTAGAGTTCTAGTTAGTAGACTTGACCAGTTGGGGTCAACCGTGTCGAGTGTGAGGCATTTACCCATTGATGGCAATGGATGAGGCCGTAGAAGAGGATTACAAATCGACTGAATTAGAAATGTCAACCGTTTGAAGCTGATTGATTCAATGGTCTAATAGTAAAGTGTTCACTACGGAGCCAGAAAGTTATAGTTCCTAACTTTGACAGAATCGTAGATGAATGCTGTCGAATAGTCTCATACTCCAGACGAAACACTTAACAGTCACTACAATACTTAATTACAACAAAAATTCAATATTTTATCTTCATTCTGATTGGTTCATTTCAAATTTATTTATATTGAATATTTTTATTAATTCATAATTGATTGGTTAATTTAAAAGACTGACTTTCTTTTAATTTTGTGATTGGTTGAAAATTGTCAATGTTAACTATCATTCAGCCCAAATCAATAAAATTTCTTAACATAGTTTACATAGATACAGGTCAATAGGAGATAAAGAGAATAAGTTATTAGCATATCTATTCTCTTATTCATTCATTCATTTGTTCATCAGTGGAGGATAATACATAATGAATCAAAATACTTCTGTATAATGATCATGTTGAATTAGTCTAAGAAACTCCTCATAAAGAAGGTTGTTCGATGTAATATTCAATAATCAATAATAATTATTATATCATTTGAATGAAATAATAATAATAATAATAATAAGATGATGATGATGATGATGAATATAAAATAAACAACATCACAACCTACTTGATTGAGGGGCGCTTTGACTTTATGCATCAAATGAAGATAAAGATAAGTTGATTGATTGAACTGAAATTTCTTTCTTTTTTTTCTTCATCAATATATTATTCAATGTTGTTGTTGTTTAATCAAGATAAGCGGACTGAGTTCGAATCCCAGCGTGAACATCAACATTGGGATGCAGGTACATCCAGCCGATGAGTCCCAAATAGGACAAAACGAGCGTCCTGAATTCCACTTGTCAGTCACAATCCAACTCAAATATTAAACTTGTTGTTGTTGTTATTGTTCCTTTTTTGTATTTTTAATTTCAGTAATAGGCATATTAGATCGAAAGACGTTCTGTATTAATTTAAAGGATTGATACAAACTAGTCGAAAAGTATACATCTACCTGACGATTGCCGAATAGGACGAAACATGCCACCTGGATACTGCTTGCTAGTCATAATCTATCTCAAACAATAGTTGTGGAGTAGATGTTACAATTCACTTTGGTAGTGTGCACACTTTGATTATGTTAGCTGATGATTTACACTACCGGAATCCCTAAAAGGACGATTTTTGGACTATATACAAAAGATGTTAGAAACAAGAAAAGAAAAGAAACGTATCAAGTTAACAAAATGTTTAGAAAAGCAAATTCCTATAGTCAAGTTCCCATCAAATTCTGATTGGTACGTTCACAATTTTTCTTGTGTTAGTCGTAATATGACTCAAGTAGAAGCATATTCACTTGGTTTTAAATTTTGTGCTGTTAGAAAAGAGCATATGAAAGGGATTTGGAACTTCAGTTTGGAAGCCTTTACACTCAAATCCCACGTTTAGTACCTTCATATGTTGAACGACTTAAATTTACCCAAGTTGACTACTGCCCTAAGTACCTGTAGAGGTAAATATTCTCCAAAATAAATAGTTGCATAGGCTCTCAACGTTGATACTAACCACGTTTGTTTCAGCAGACACGACTAGTTGAAGGAGCTCGGTCACGCATCACCACCAGACCACGACACGATACAACGTGGGAAGCATCCCTCTCTAGTTAGCCAGTCTAGACGTTACTATCCCATTGACGCTTCACTTACGATCAAATATAAATCCCCCTCCATCCTTCATCTCCTGATTTATTCTCATTCGTACAAGTGAGTTCACTCGTTAGAAGTTCCTTTGGTTATACGACAAATATAACTTGGTCATATACCAGGTACATATCATACCTAAACAGTAGGCACGATTCCGAAAGTATTTTAACTATGAAACATTAAAAAGTCTTACGTAAACTTAAAGTTGATGATAATTTAACAATATCAGATTTGTCGGGAGTAAGACAGCTACCAGCAATGACAATGGATGATCGTCGCGCTATATATCACAAATTGATGGAAGTGGGAATTGTACCATTGGATGCCAACCCAGTGGTGCAGACGGTTAGGCGTTCGTCGTCAACTTGAGGCCTCTGGTGCGGAATCTGGGGTGAGCACTGCTGCGGAGTTCCACAGTAGAACGAAACAGCTATCCAGCGCCCCCTGGTTTTCAATGGTCGCCTGCCAACATCAATCTGTGACATATTAAATCAAATAAATAACCATCCCAATTGAATTATTATTATTATCACGATATAGGATCCTTTTTATAACTTCAAAATGTGTGGCCACCTGCTCTACGCTTTATGGCGGCCTGTTTGAAATCTTGGGCTACCACTTTTTACAAAATATCTCATCAATAAGTTACTTTTTCGTCTTGTTGCCTTGTCGTTTTGTTTTAATTGTTTAATCATATCCCGAAATCGGATTGTGTACTTATGCACCTTTATAAAAAATCTACGACCTATCGTGAGTGATCCAGTTATATCTAAGTGAAGACATCATAGTGGATGATAACGTGCGTTAATGAATAAACTCGAGCATATGAATACAGAGCGCTGGATAATCAGCTGGCTGTATTCCTATTTTTCCGCAAGAGAAAGTGCAAAGTACAAAGGAAAGTGCTCTATTCATCTATTAACTAAAGTTTGTGTCTCAGGGTGGTGTTCTTTTTCATTTCTTTTCTCATTTTTCTTGAATGACTTACCCTTTTCTGTGAAAGATACCTTTTTTAAATACACAGATGGTCTTACTGATTGTATGTCTGTTTCTTCTTCCTTAAATTGTTGTGAAATGAACTGTTTCTTAACGAATGTTAAACGATGGTCTGGTTTTAATGGTCTTCAACTTAATCCCTCCAAATGTCAAGTAGTCAATTTCAGTTTTAGACCTGTAAAAAGACCTAAATGGTCTTATGAATTAGCACGATGTTTGTAAAATTAGAGACTCTACAATTAAGACTATGGCGAATGTTACTTATCTTGGTGTAGCTCCTACTTCTCATCTATCTTGGCTGAATTCCACCAGTCGCGCGATACATGTATATCACAAATTGATAGAAGTGGGAATTCTACCATTGGATGCCGACCAAGTGCTGCAGACGGTTTGGCGTTCGTCATCAACTTGAGGCCCCTGGTGCGGAATCTGGGGTGAGCACTGCTGAGGAGTTCTACACTAGAACGAGACAGCTGTCTAGTGTTCCCTGGTAGCTTTTAATATTGACTGACAGTTGGTTTGGGTTCCAGATGTTTTTCAGTTGTAGAAATGTTGCTCTTGCCTTACCAATCCTCGCCTTCACATCCACATCTGACCCTCCTTGTTTGTCGAGTATGCCGCCCAAATATGTAAAGATTTCAACGTCTTCCAGAATTTCTCTGTCAAGTGTAATTTGGTTAGTGTTTGTTGTTTTGTATCAGAGGATCTTGCTTTTCCTTTTGTGTATGTTGAGGTCTATATATAAAGTAGAACTTTAATCTAGTGAATACATTTTCAACTATAATCTAACTCGAGTTATATGTCTGATGTATTCTTTTTTAATCTCTTCCATATTTTTACTCTGCACCAACCCAATTACACTTTACTTAGAAACTCTGGAAGACGCGGAAACTTTTACATACTTGGGTAGCATCATCGATAAACAAAGAGGGTTTGATGCAGATGTGAAGGTACTGATAGGCAATGGTAGGCAAGGGCAGTATTCCTACAATTGAAAAACATCTGTAGCTCAAACCATCTATTGGCCATCCAATATCAAAGTCAGTGTTTTCAATGCAAATGTGAAGACAGTATTGTTGAATGTAGCTGAAACTTGTATTAAGAATTACACAAAGCATCATTAAAAAGATATGTTTTACAAATGGCTGTCTGTATAAGATGCTTCGGTCCCTTGACCAGATATCATCAGCAACAACTAACTGTGTCAGGGAAAAAAACCAACTGACTTGCAGCCGTGGATAAAATTAGGAGAGACGCTGGATGTGAATAGGATACAGAATGAGTAAATCATCTAACTGCATTACAAGACGAACATTAACATGGAATCGTGAAAGCCAAAGGTAATGAGGAAGACTGAACAACACATTGCGCCGAGAATTTGAGGCAGATATAAAAAAATGAATGTCACTGTGTAAGAACTGGAAAGGAGATTTGAGGACAGAATTGTTTGGGAACTATTAGTCGGCGGCCTATGCTCCAACAGGGGCAACAGGTATTGGTTGATTAAATGATTTATTTCGTTTCCTTTTGATCAGTATTTCAAAAAAATGAAATTTATGAATTCTTATCCGATTCTGTTGTTAGCCTAATCGAATAGTGAATTCATGTAGAATCTTGTCAAAATCGCTATTTTCATCGTGTACGACGATTGTGTTGTTCATATATCTTCTATTTCAGCTTTATAAAGTGTTCACTTTCCAATGATATACTTGTGAACTATTAGATAGATTTAACCAACGAATGCTAAATGTCAGACAACAGGTCAATTCAATTCATATACCACCACATAAATCAAACTATAAAAGATAACCGTCCAATTTAACGAATATAAATAACGAGAATAAACATTAAAAGCAACTAATAAGTAATCAAAAGTGATCAATCAACCAATCCTCGTTACTCGATGTGGAGTATAGGCCGTCTACCAGCATTCTCCAAACAATTCTATCCTGGGCTTTTCTTTTCATTTTTCACCAAGTGCTCTTCATTCTCTTCATGTCTGTCTCAAATTCCCAGAGCAATGTGTTCCTGGGTCCTCCTCTTCTTTTAGTCTTTAGGATTCCAAGTTATTGCTTGTCTTGTGACACAGTTTGATGGTTTCCTCACTGTGTAGCCTATTTACCTTCAGCGTCTTTTCTTAATTTCTTCCTCGGCTGGAAGTTGATTAGTTTTCTGCTATAGAAGGTTGTTGTTGACGGTATCTGAGCAACGGATCCGGAGTATTTTATGCAGTCAGCTATTTATAAACGGTAGCCAGTACAATCCTTTATAATTATAAGCGATGCTAAAATGTTATATTTTTCTTTAGAACACAGAAACGAGTTTTAAACTGGAGAATTGTTAAAATATTAATTCTAAGCAACATAATAATTGATCATTTATTAAATCAATTCTCTTGAATGTATAAAGGATCTTGACAGAGGATACTAAAAGTGATATTTAACGACAGGCAATTGAGTTGTAGGATGATTCTTATAAATGTGGAGGTGAATTCATATTAACTTTAAAGGTTACTAATTTTCTTGTTTTTCATTAGTTTTGAAACTCGATGTAAACATCAACAGGTGTACCTACCCGACTAGTAAGAAACAGAAAGAATGTGTGCTCTTGATTTTACTATTAATATTCAGAAAAATATCGTGATCGATGGTTTGCTATTTTTACTTGTTACAGATAGATTCTACTGGTTAGCACTGGGCAACTAGAGCATCAGTATTACACAAGTTTAATACAGCTCTTCTCCGGGTTACTAACAAACGCAAGAAATTCAAATAACTCTCAACAATAAGTTCCAGGCATTTTATGATCTACTAGAAAAAGGTGGAACTAATATGGAAGACAACTGGAAAGAGATTAAGGAAACAATAACCTCAACATGTCAGGAGGTTTCGGGTCCCAAGAAACAACACCGAAACGAATGGATTTCTCTTGGTACTCTGGACAAAATCCAAGAAAGAAGAAACAGGAAGATAGCGATTAATAACAGCTGAACATGAGCAGAGAAAGCTCAGGCACAGGCTGAATACACCGAAGTCAACAAGCAAGTGAAGAAGAGCATCAGGTCGGATAAATGGAAATTTGTTGAGGACCTAGCGATGGCAGCGGAAAAAGCTGCCAGAGAAGGAAACATGAGGCTCCCATACGATACAACAAAGAAACTAGCTGGGAAATTCAATAAGACAGAACGTCCAATCAAGAACAAGGCTGGCAAATCAATCACTGAAGTGCATGAACAACGGAACAGGTGGGTAGAGCACTTCCAAGAACTCTTGAATAGACAAGCCTCATTGAACCCACCAGTCATCGAAGCAGCAGCCACGAATCTCCCTATAAACACAGACCTATTAACAGTGGAAGAAATCAAAATGACCATCAGACAGATCAAGAGTGGCAAGTCAGCAGGACCAGACGATATACCAGCGGAGGCACTGAAGACTGATATAAGAGCAACATCAAAGATACTCCACATTCTCTTCAGGAAGATTTGGAAGGAAGGACAAGTTCCAGCAGACTGGAAAGAAGGGTACCTCCCCAAGATACCAAAGAAAGGCGATCTCAGCAATTGTGAGAACTACAGAGGCATTACTCTACTTTCAGTACCAGGAAAGGTCTTCAACAGAGTGTTATTGAATAAAATAAAGGAATCCAAGAGGCCAAAGAAACAGAAGACTCAGGTGCACATTGCTTTGGGAATCGGAAACAGACATGAAGAGAAATAGCAGCACCTAAGAAGAGCTAGAAAGGAAAGCCCAGGACAGAATTGGTTGGAGAATGCTGGTGGGCGGCCTATGCTCCACTTTGGGTAACAGGCATTGATTGATTGATTGATTGTTACGGATAGATTTTGGTTTCAAACAGGCAAAAACTATAGTATGTACCAGATATTTGCTTTGTGGGACTCCTCAGCAGTGCTATCCCACCATTTTAATCGAAAGTCAAACCCAGAATCTTTCAGGCCTCGTAGTGAACACCTAATTATTAGTAACATTAAGTTAGAGTCTGTTGGTGTGACTTCCACTCTGGTCAGTTTGTGATATAGCGCAACCTGGTAGGCTCTAGGTCCACTTCCAGGATGGGTTGTTGTTTGGCCACTGTAAATGAGGTCCCCGTATTTGAATGAGACGTATGTACGATCTCCATATTGAAGGACAGATGAGAAGTGATTACTTAGTCAAAACCGGGTAATTCTTTAGACACTCTTCAAAACCATGCACCTATGACGTCACCAGGGATTAGCCCCAAGAAATTTGGGTGTGATGGGGAGCGCTTAGTCAACAAACTATGGATCTTATTTTTAATTGTCTACGTTCTATTCCTTAGTAACCATAACGTATCAAGATTATCATCCATTACGCTGGAAATATTTTTTCGTGTTCCTGAACATGGTTAACCTCCACTAATCCCAACTGTGGGAATTAATTTTTCAACGTCAATCATCAATAAGTATACGATCATTATTCAATCCACAGTCAGAAATTTAGAATGCTGGTGTTTAACACATTAGTCTAAAAATGTTATTCCAGCGGCTGGTAATGGAACTCTCGAAATGAACCTTCATATGGTGTGATGCTTTTACCACTGAAATTAAACCATATCGTTTAAGTAGCCGTTAGTCTTTAGTAGGAATGTAATGTGAAATAACTAAGCTTACTAACGACCCAGTAGTCTAACATTTGGCCGTCCTTCTCAAAGTCCAAAATCCTTGGTGTCAATTTGCTGACTGAATAGTGGATGCGCAGTGATAAGGAGCTTAGTATTAGGTCAAAAACGGTTGTACAATGCCAGTTTTTGATATTCAATGATTATCTCACTTAAATAATTTCATGATAATAAACATAGATTTAACAGTCTCCGTAAAACTGAATCACCTATCAGTTAGCTTACTAACATATCAGATAGCCAAAATATCTATTTACATAATCACCCCTCAGCGATTGGTGTCAAAAGTGATCGGAGTTAGACAATCACTGAAAATCAGGGAGTACTGGTCAACTATTCCATCCTAGTATGGGATTCTTCAGCAGTGAGGGTCTTGATCTCGCTAGGAAATCAAGCCCAGGATCTCTAGGATGCGAGAGAACTCTCATCGAATAAACCACTTGGCACATCCAAAGTTAGTTCTGAGTGCCATAAAGTCAGAAACTTCTAGGCCTCTGCACTTAGGCTCGGATAGTCTATGAGAGGCAACTTGCGGAAGGCTCAATCGAATGTCTAAAACTTTTGTCCTACCACAATGACTGAAAGCAAGGAAAAGAAGCTACATACCGACTTTGACTAGAAAAGACTCACTAACCCCTGGTGTAATGATTGCGATAAAGCTAGTTGTTTTGCTGGTTAATTCATCAACATAAACACGGTAGTGGCACCATTCGTACAAGCGAACTTAGATACTCCAAACCACAGCAAGACATAACCGACAAGCCAGTACTCGATGCAATTGAACTACTAAGTAAACTCGATGTAGGGAAATCTATGGTAACCGACGAGATGCATCCTAGGATACTAAAAGAACTGGCGACTCTCATCTTAAACTCTCCAAGTGTGTGCTTTGATAGATGGTAGATTTAATAGCGACTGATAAAACAACATAGTCAGCCCTGTATTCGAAACGGGTATGCTGCATAAATCTTAAAACTATCGTAGTTGTTAAGGCACTGTTCAAGTATTTAGTTAAAAATCTGCTTCTTTTTGAAAGGCAGCATGGTTTCAGTTCACATTACTTATGCCTTACATACATATTAGTTGCACGAGGAAGCTGGTGTACTTTAAAGGACCGAGATATTTCTATTGATGCAGTCTACATTAACCTTGGTTGGGCTTTATATAAGGTCCTTAACTCTAGTCAGCTGCACAAACTACACAAGATTTGAATTAAGCGCGACCTATTAGTGTGATTAATAGATTTCCTTTCTGAGCAAAAGCAAGGAATACGTGTCAATCCCAAATACCTGGCTGGGAAACAGTGAAGAAAACAGGTTAATCCCAGAAATCTCGTGGCATTCATATCACGAGAGGCCAAATAATTGAAACGCATTCTCTTTAGCATGTTGAACTAGTAACAACTTAATACTAGTCTTTAGATAAATACTTAATAATAAATTTGATCG
The DNA here is from genome assembly GCA_034768735.1 of Schistosoma mekongi. Taxonomy (NCBI): domain Eukaryota; kingdom Metazoa; phylum Platyhelminthes; class Trematoda; order Strigeidida; family Schistosomatidae; genus Schistosoma; species Schistosoma mekongi. The sequence continues at coordinate 972,940 of CM068308.1, forward strand.
TTACATACCCTCACCTTTCTTGCCTTCCAAGGCAGGTGCATGAGCCCAGAACAAAATATCTGCTAGTTGATTACCGACTCTGTCATAGAATAGACAAAATAAATGTAACTTTCTACCGCAACACACAATAGCAGCTCTATAGATTGACACATTCGAGGGATTAAATTAACTGAGCGATTTTAGTCGCATGAACTAACACAGAGAACACAGCTTTCTGTCCTAACAAATTGAGACTGAACTGAAACTGGAAGAAAATGAACAACCGGAACCGAAAACAAGACATTCAAAGGCAGAAACAAAAACATTACGCTAGACATAGAACTCAGAAAACAATTTTCCGCTAATTCTACCAGGCAAAGTTGAATTGGCCAATTATAGCTCTACACACAGAAATCGGGTATTGGATACTCAATATGGCTCCTGGTGACCTTGAAGGTCAGTCGATTTTATGAATGTCAGGAAACACTGATAATGATAAACTTGTTTTGCAGTTGAAATACAATGGTCAACCAATTGTGGTCGATTGTTTATCATGTGGCCATAGTATTTTGCATCTTAAGGAAGAACTTTTCAAAAAAACCGGGGTTTTACCGATAAATCAAAAAATTCTAGGTCTTCGGACAACAAATAGTATGTTCGTACTGATTTGTAAACATCTTATAACTTCTCAGATACTCCTGTAAATGATTTTACAACACTATCATGTCTTGTTCTGAAACCTAGAGTAAAGTTAATGCTCATAGGATCTACACAAGAGGATATCGTAAATTACACTTACATGCTATACTTTTGTTAGCTTAAGGTTAATAACCCAGAAGATGCTCCTGATGTTGTGGATGATTTCGACTTCAAAGAGGAAGACACACAGTTGCATAGTGTGTAAGTTAAACGTATTCCAAATGAATTTTCAGCCCAGAAAATATAGAGAAAGTTATGAGACGCTGTAAAGCTTACCGTCCTCGAAAGTTGTCTGAATTTAGAGATGGAAAAAAACTGCTCGTTTTGGATCTGGACTACACAATCTTTGGCAAGTTTTGAATTTTCAGTATTGAGACTATCTTTTCAAGACTGTTTTGAAGCTTCAGTTTTATTTTAAACTATTTGATAATTATTTGTTCGCTTTCTTTTTGGGAAATAGCTCTATAATTTTTGAAATCTTATCGCTTTGAGAGCCAGATATTTTATATAACTTTATGGCTTGTTGTCAAGCCGAATTTAGCATCGCTAGCATACGTAGTACAATACATTGTACCTTCTCTGTACCTAAACCCTTTATTTTTGAATTTATATTTATTGAATTTATGTTTAATGTCAAACATTAGTAAAGTCAATTCCCAAACATGACGCCTAAAGTAAAATTGGGCATAATTATTCAATAGTACTGATCGTTCCCAAAAACTTTCGATAAAAATTATAAACATCAAGTGTTTTGTTTCAAATAGATTGGTGTTTGTCCTTTTGTAATATTTTACGAAACAGATCGAAACTTCATTAGACAGATCAGCTAACCAAGTATTAGTATGGAGTTTCATAAAAATTTAAATTGTACTCATCTTATCTTACAGGTTATTATATGCATGTGTAGTAATCACTTGTTACTCATGGATACACATTGTTCATGAAGTCTGGCAGTTTATCCCATTTACTATATAGACAGACAGACAGTTACAACGTAGAACTTGATACATGCGTACGTCAGTTCAAGTTGCCATGCCTCAATTAGCAGATAAAGATTAAATTGTCGAATCAAATCCCAGAGTGGGGAAGATAGTAACAGAGTTAGTATTCATGGAAGGGAATAGAGACCGAGAAGATTTAAGAAAATATGATTCAGTAAAGAGAAAATTATGATAAGTTCAGAAACTTAGGATTCGGAGGAAGACAAGGACTGGATGCACCTGCGCCATTGCCAACGATTTCTAGCCATATCACCCAAAGTCTCTAACCATTTATTACGAGCGTCACGCGGACCCCAACCAGGTAGTCTGTACCTACTAACATGGCTCAGCCCAATTGTCAATGACTTCATGGACTTGTGCCATGTTTTGGTTTGGCCGCCCCTAACTTTCTTCCAGCCTACTGCTACACCAGACAGCATTGCTCGTCGAGGTAGGCGGTGGTCAGGCATACGTAACACATGTCCTAACCACCTTAGCTGGTGAGGATTTACTACTTCATTAATAGACTTACCATATTTACCTAGTACTCTATTCCTAACCCACGTATTGCTTACTCGGTGGTCCCAGAAAACACGAGCAATGCTTCGAAGACACCTATGATCGAATACGAGGAGCCTACGGATATCCTCTATCCTTAATGGCCATGTTTCGCATCCGTAAAGTAAGATGGACCGAACTACTGCGCAGTAAACGCGTCCTTTGGTCAGTAGTCGGATGTCTCGCCTACGCCACAGATGACGCAAATTCCCAAAGGCTAATCGGGCCTTATGTATACGCGCAGAGACTTCAGCAGACACCAGACCGTCAGGACTGATGAGGCTGCCAAGATAAGTGAAGCGGCCAACACATTCAACTGCCTCACTCCCTATCACTAACTTCGGTGTCGAATCAATCCAATCCTGAAGTAACATTTTGCATTTGGGTGGAAAGAATCGCATCCCAAACATCCTTACATTCTTGTTTAAGGTAGTCAGAAGATTCTGCATTTTATCAGCATCTTCGCCTAAGAGAACTATATCATCTGTATGTTCTAAGTCAGCTAGTTTATCTCCTGGAAGGAGGTCAACCCTGGAGAAGTCAGACGATGAAAATGTCAACTCTAAAAGTATATCAATGATAAAATTAAATAAAAATAGGGAAAGCGGACAACCTTGACGAACACCACTCGACATGTGGTGTTCGAGTAGAGAGCTTGAATAAGGTTAGTGTACTTCACTGGTACGTATTTCAATGATTGACATTGCCACATAACCTTACGATCGATAGAGTCAAATGCCGCCTTAAGGTCAAGGAATACAACTATTGTTGGGCGTCTAAAAGTGTGTCTATGTTCCAGAACCTGCCGAAGTGTGAATAAGTGGTCTATGCAGCCACGTCCAGGTCTGAAACCACCTTGGTTCTCTCTAGTCTGCTCTTCACGAGCTTTAATTAGGCGTCGAAGTATGATTGAAGCTAATATTTTGGACACTATATTAGTTAAGCTGATTCCTCGGTAATTGTCACAGGAGGACTTCTGTCCTTTCTTATAGATTGGAACAATTAGTGTTTGAGACCAGTCAGGTGGGATTACTCCCAATTTCCAGATTCTAGACAGGATCTCGGTTAATCTCGCTGCTAAAACCGGACCACCATCCCTAAATATCTCAGGGGTCAACCCATCGGGTCCTGCTGCTCTCCCTCGCTTTAGGTTCCCTATAGCCTTCTCAATCTCACTAAGACTTGGGGGACCAGTATTAACTTGCCATTCAGATTGCTTGGGAATGATGGGCAACTGGGATGACGCCGAGGGACAATTGAACTGTTCCCTAAAGTGTTCTGCCCATCGGTCCAACCTTCTGGATTGACAGTGAATAGTGCTCCCATCTTTTTCTGCGATAGTTTCACTTACAGTTGGATTTTTGATGCCCGTTTCCTTGATAAGTCTGAACAGTTACCTACTGTTACCTATTGCTGCTGCCTTTTCCATCTCTTTAGCTTTCGCCACCCACCACTGCTCACGATCATTTCGTAAGCTTTTAACCAGTTTGCGTTTAAGTTGCCTTCTCATCGTATTTAGGACTAGACGGGATGTGTTGCCGAGCATCTATCAGTTCAGTAGATGCAGCTGAAATCCACTGGGTTTTCCTAACTTTTTGGTTTAGTTTACTAGTAGATATCACTGCTGTTTCGACAGCTTTTTGGATATCATTCCAAGCTGACTCGGGGTGGGTATCGTTTATGCAGTTGACTAATTGGTTTTTAAGTTGTTGCTGAAATATATTCTTGACTTTTTCATCATTAAGTTGGACTCTTATGGGGATCTTTGCTGTGGGTCTTTTACGTCCAGTGAGACGCAGACTAATACGCGCTCGTATTAAAGCGTGGTCTGAGTCTAAACATGTGCTCCAAAATGAGCGGCAGTCTTCTATCGAACCTCTCCAACGGTGGCTGATGGCAATGTTGTCTATTTGAGTCCAACGTTGAGTTGATTGTGGAGGCCGCCATGTCAACTTATGTCTTTCTTTATGTTTAAAGTTAGTGCTTGCGAGAAATAGACGATTATCTGAGCACAGTTGTAATAAACGGTCGCCATTATCTGTTCGTTGGGCCTCGACACCATAGGATCCACCTAGGTGCCTTTCAGTTTCGTCTAATCTACCTACTTGGGCATTAAAGTCACCAGCCATAATCACTACGTCAGTACGCATAGCTTTTCGAAGGAGGTCTGAGAGCTTTCTGTAAAATTCATCTTTTACTTCATCTGAGCTACAATCATTGGGAGCGTAGGCAGAGATAACAAAGAGGCAACGGCATGTGTCCTTATCTTTCCGAGTTCTTACTGTCCCGTTGAGACGGACAGCGCATAAACGACTATCTATGGGAATCCAGTCAAGGAGAGCCTGTTCAGCTTTTGAACTTAGTCCTATACCTACACCAGCAAGGCCTCGAGTGGTAGCGGTGGGGTCTCCGGAAAGACGAAGGGTGAACCGGATAGGTTCCTTGTTTTCACAAGGTGAGGTCAGGTGAATGACTGTACTTGGATCCTGTATACGCGTTTCAGAGAGACAGCAGACATCGATGGAACGAGAATCTAGGGTCATGGCTAGGGAGGCCTGTTGTCCTATTTGGCCTAAGGTTCGAACGTTAAAAGCTCCGATATGTAGTTTAGTGCGAGGTTTCAGGAGACCAGGAATAACGTTTTGTGAACTCGAACCATTAGCATTAGAGGCGTCAGGTGATAAGGTTAGGCTCGTCGGGTTAATCGTGGGAATAAGGGAGTTATTGAGAGTTGAGGGTGGGGTTTGACCTCGAGCAAAATGATCTCTTGTGCTGTTAGACGTATGAGGGCGGTTATCACTTCCCGGTTTCCCACACCGTGGAAGGGTCATTCTTGAGGAACCTGAAAGAGAAAGAGGATTAGAAGAGGTCGTGATGACCTGAGAGTATGACCGCAGTGTCCAGGGGACAGCTGTTTGAGGTCGGTCGAGTACATTAATTGTTGCTCCGGTTGTCAGAAGGGGAGGGGAGGCATCGGCCTCATGGCTTCCGAGGGAACTCGGCTTTCACCATGGAGCGTCATATTGATCCTTCCAATTCCCAGGGCAGAGTTAGAATTATTATATGGGTTTTTACTCGTGAACTGTTTTTTAGCATGATAGTTGTTTTACGGGATGGGGTTGCTAACCCCATGCCCAACCCTCCTCCTTTATCCGGGATTGGGACCGGCAGCAACCCTGTGAGGGCTACAGGCGGAGTTCATTTGCTATATAAATAGTTACAACCGCTTGCCAAAATTTATCCGGTCCCAATAAGTATTAAAACCTAGTTTGAAATGAACTAGTGAATTTGACTCATTTCAACCGACTAAAGAAGGTGAATTCGCTATGATTCTTGAGATTTGCCTAATTCAGTAAGCCACCTTTAGTTTCATCATAAAACAACGCATCTTATCTGCATTGTTTCTAACTCATTTCTGTTATAGGTATATTACTCTGCCAAGTTATACGCAGGCTGTTTACAATATTAACTTAAAGTCGACAAGGTAGATATATCTTTAACTTATGAATAATAGGTATTTCGTGATCAAAGTATCATAGATGTATGGGAATGTTTTTTGGTAATTAAAACACTTAATTATTAAAACAAGTCGGTAAATCTAACTAATTTTCTTTTATTTATGTTATTTTTCACCAAATCGTAATACTACATTCTTCATTTTCAATGTAAATAGATCACCTTACACCGGCTGAATCAGCTCATCAATTGGCTCGTCCATATTTAATGGAATTCCTCACACGTGCATATGTTCACTATGATATTGCAATATGGTCTGCTACAAATATAACATGGATTTTAGCAAAACTAGGTCAATTAAGTATTATACCACTAAATGTTGCCAAAACATTTCAGCATCGAAATAATTTAATTAACGGTACAGATTCTACAGTTGAGAATTCAACTCTTCAAGGCATTAATACAACTGATGATCAAGATGGCAGATCATTCCGAATAGCTTTAATTCTTGATTCATCGGATATGATTAGTGTTAACTTCGCTACACATGGTATCAAAGAAGTAAGCGTACTTATTTTTCATCAATCAGCTAACTACTAAGGTGATTGATTATTAGTGTACTATTTAGATGTGTTGTCTTTAAACATCTGCTTTTCGTTTTATAATATTCTGTATATCTTAATCAATAAAAATAGTAGTTCAGTTGACTTCTATCAATCCCTACAAAATGACTTCCACTGAAGATCCGATTACCGTTAACTGGTATAGCTGATATCAGTTTATTAACCAGTCGGTCAATCGACAAGTGGGTTTCCTTGAAGCAGATTAATTTCAAAAGAATTAAATTGAAACTAAGCTTCTAAGAAAACATCTATGATGAGACTAAGTAAAAAGAGAGATAAGGGTCAATCTTGACGAATCCTACTTGAGGCTGACAATTGTCTTGAAAATTTACTGTAAGCTCTAACTCAACCAGTGGTGTTCGAATTGAGAGCCTTTATGAGGTTTATGTACTTTTAAGGTATGCTTGTTGACCACTTGATTGAGAAAAAACGGAATCTTATCTTGAGTTTGATCGTAGTTTTGGAATTTTTCTGTGATATCAGAAGTGATTAGTAATAACAGAGACGGCCTTGGCATATTAGCTAAAACAGCTTGTAGATTTGTTCAGTAATCTTTATTTGAACACCGTAGAAATCGGGTTTCAAGTTGAATTTAAGCCGCTTCTTTTCTGTTATTCAGAGCCAGTGGATAATGTCGCTACACGTTACAGTATTCTAACATACCGATCTAGTAAACGATTGCCTGTTTGATTATTAAATAACATGCAATTTATTACAACTCATTAAGTAGATTCTTTCGGTCAGTATCCAGTCTAAAATGAGGTACTTATATATTTGCTACAACAACTAATGAACATATTCCAATATCGTCTTAAAGTGTATCATTCAAAACAAAAGTTCTTGATAGTTGTTGCGAATGGAGACTTTTTATAGTACTTTAAATAAGTGTGGAAAATAAAATACATTGTAATAAAATATTATTGTATCTGTGCTAATAACATCCTAGTTTCTTGGTTAAACTAATAAATTGTATGTCGCTGATATTCACAACATGAATAGGATAACATATTTCTTCACCAAGCAGAAAATTGTTCGATTCCATCAGTTGCATATGCCTAACTACCACCTGTCTCAACGCATAATCTTGGGTGGTGTAGGATGTGGTTGTAATTGAGATGGTTAATCAGTTAGGTTAAACATCGTGCCGAATTTCGTTGTCACTCCTAAGACGCAGTACATATAAATTATGTATTGTTATGTAGCTACACGTATTTATTTATCACACATTAAAGTATTGGTGGATAAGATGAAGCTTATAAGCGCTTCCAACAAGATATGCTATAGCCACTATTACCTGTCATGAATGGATCTGATCCTTTCACCTTTATAAATAAATGGTTTATAAACTCGGTTGCATGACAATTATTGTGTTAGACAGTTATTAGACCTTACCAGTTAGGCATAACAAAGTTGAAATTGATAGCGCATTTGGTTTAAAGTCAATTATTGTAACTACTCAGTATTTGTAGAGTGTTGGCTCGTTGGGTAAAGCATATGACACCCAGCCATCAATCCCGTTAACCTATTTTAGTTTGGAAAAACCGGATAGTACCACGAAATTTCACACTCGAAGCCTATTGCACAATCTGTACTCATACTCCTGAAACAGATGAGAATTGTGTTAATTAACGAGTCATTCTTGTTGGGGATGCCGGATCTTCAGAATTCCTTTGGTAAACCTATTGATTTTGTGATTCGGTTGTGAAAGTTTGAATCTCTCGTTTGCGCTTCAGTCTATGTTTCCCACCTAATAAGACGTTAAGTCCCATTGGCCTGTTGTTTATTTTACTACACTATTTGTAACACTCCCAAAGACACCATCTTTTTTGTACATATACGCATGGGTTGAGTGATGGCTCTACGGGCTATCTGTAAAATTAAACACTTCTTGCTGACGTTGGACTTCTCCCAGTTGGCTGGGCTAGGGCACACAAGAATAGCTTAGCTGTACTTGTTATTTTGTTGCTGGTCATACGTTAGTTGGCTGGTATCGTGGTGTAATCTTACTTCACAAACCATAGCAATTTTGCTGTTGTGATTTGATTTATTTCAAGCATTTAAAAAAATAATAAATAAATAGAGTATACAAATTTCATGTCTACAGAGTTATGTGGTTATTATTATAACATTTTAGGTCAAACCCTTAGCTGTTATTTGGGCCAATCATCCTCAGTGGGGACCACATAATACGATTATGTTTGATGATGTCCGTAGGAATTTCATCATGAATCCTCAGAGTGGATTAAGAGTGAGTTGGTTTTATTTCCATTCCTGATTATAATGATAACTTACTGCCAGTAATATTCATGATCTGCATTTCGTTCCACTGGAGACTCGTCGAATGGATGCCTTTGTTGTTGTTTCTGCCTATGACCTACTGACTGCAGTTCGGATAGAGTAAAAAACGAATTCTATAGGAAGTTGTGCAGCCTGCCTCAGAAAACCAAGCGATCAGACATACTAATCATGGCAGGAAATTTTAATGCTCAACTTGGCAGGTTAAATCAGGCTGGAAAAAACACGTATGTGGATCACTTAGCATACCAACCTAATGAACGGATAATGGAAGTTGTCTGATGCAGTTATGTTCAGATTACCTTTTATTTTTAGCAAGCATAAACTGTAAGCATAATTGGAGACATCGTTTAACCTAGCAACCCCAAAGATAAACACATGAAAAAATATCAACGCAAGTAGAGCACACTGGGATCAGCTATTGTTGGAGAGGCTCCGCAGAGGACTGTCGCTCATTTTGGAGTACATATTTGGAATCTGACTATGCTCTATATAGAGCACAGGTTTCCATGCGTTTTACCAGACGCAGAAAGGTCACAACTGGAAACCCCTTGGTTGCTAGTTCATGAACGAACAAGACAATAATGCATGCAGAGAAGAGTTAGCTGTGCACTTAATCGATCATGTTCATAAAGTTTATCCAGAAAAAGCTTGGGGCAATTTTAAGGTGCTTGTAAATGCAGTGGGGCTATCTGCTTCCAACATAAATACAAAGGTTAGGAAAGATCACTGGATTTCTGAAACTTCTGCTGTACTGATGGAAGCTCGAAAACTCATTTCGCTAGGCTTGGAGAATGATGAAGAGTGGCGACTACTCAAATGTAGACTACCAAAAAGTCTGCACTTAGATCGTGAGCATCCATGACTACCATCAAATCACCTTAAAAGGATAAAAATCTTGTGACAACCACAGAAACGTCAATTCAACTAGTATAGTGTCGAAGATACTAGCTTCTGTGATCTCCCGACGTTTGTCTGAAGCAAGGGAACATCAAACCTAGGTAAATCAGGCTGGTTATAGACATGAGTGAGGATGTATTGACCAGATATTTACTCTTCGTCGGACCCCAGAATATAGACATAACTACTATCGTACGACAATAGTTGTATTACTTAACTTGAGAGCCGCGTTTGATTCCGTAGATCGAGAGGCACTGGCTGGGTGCTTGCCATTAAATGGCGTACATCAAAATTACGTAAATTTTACAAAGCTTCTGTACTCGAACGCCACTGGTTGAGTTAGAGCTTATGGTGAACTATCACAAGAATTATCAATTTCAAATGGTATTCGTCAAGGTTGCCATTTATCCCCGTTTTCATTTAGCTTCATTATAGATGTCCTCGTAGAAGCTACACTTTCTAAGAATAACTTTTTAGGAGTTGATTTCAGGGGGAGCTCACTTGTCGATGTAGAATACGTACACTATATAGTCCTACTTAATGAATTCGCTAACAATATTCAGAGTCTCCCGAACACATTGTGTAACATTGCAAGAATATTCCGGATGCGTTTCCCTCTCGCTAAGTGCAGAAGTGGTCTGTATCATCGTCTAGACTAGTCATAAAGATTTAAGTAGTTGAGTATGTTGAACACTTCACTTCATTAGTTTCCGTTGAATTTATCTTATAAGTTTGATCTCGTGGCAACTTGGACCCAGACACATACACTAGGTTTTTTTGTTGTACATAATTAAATGGAGTGAAAGACAGGGGCTGAGTCAACAGTAAACTAAGGGATAGCACATACCACTGCTGAACACAATTATGATGACTTTAACAATGGAACTATTAACTGAATTTTATTCACATTTAGTTAGTTATACTGGGTAATGCTCAGATATACGTTTGGAGAGAACACTGTTCATGCTTCTAATGTAAGATGCCTCACGTGAACAATTTAACTGATAGACATACATTGAGGTGGCTTAGAGTGAGGATTTACAGTCAGATCGGGCATCTATTAGGGAACACAATTCATATATCAGTGGAGTAAACGGTCTTTCTCAAGAAATTTAACAGTTACTTTATCAAGAACTCAGAAGTTGTGTCTCATTTGAGTTCATTGTTTATAAATGAATGCTTTCTTTAATACTATTAAGATCCTTTACATTTAGGAACTTGATTTCAAGTATTTGTTAATGAAATTAGAAGTAAAACTATTTTCTGTAGATATATTTTACACTTCATTCAGTTCCTTGTTTATTTTGTCTTCTATACAGATCTTTCTATAATGTCATTTCTTGTAAAAAATTTATGTCGTGTCCATTCCAGTAAAAGATCAATGAAGTGCATTTTACTATGACTCTAGTGTAAATCTGATTGATTAGTAGGATCTGTTAAACTTATATAAGATTTCTACTATAAGACACGTATTGATTGTCTTCCAAAGTGTTACGACGTGGAAAAAGAGCGCGTTTTGGTTGGTAGACGCGAACGCTAATGAAGTGTGCCTAGTTGATAATTCGCGACTGACCTAAGCCCACTCACCCCCAGGCCGACAATAGAAGAACCTGAATTGGGGACCGGAGAACTGAGAACGTATTCAATTTCAATCATACCTTTATATACACACAAAATCAGACGACACAGTAAACCAATCACAAATCTAACACTGATACAAAACAAAGGGAAGAGTGGCAGTGAATAGGGATAGGTTGTACACAATTATGTAACCGTAGTTCATAGTAATAAACAATATACTAAGAGTAAATATACTAAACATGAGGACCGGACAAGGGGAACGTAACATTTATAGAAATGAAATGATTACATTATCCCCAGTTATAATAATTGAAATAATGTTCTAAAACACAGTTCTCGAAGATAATCAATATTCATTAGGTGCCCGGCATATCACAAAGTTAATTCATATCACCAACTACCCCTGATGAATGCTTATTTAAAACTGTTCATAAAATGGAACGAAGTGACTCTTCAAGACTACTGAATAAGGCTAGACTAGTAACCTTATCAATAGTATAGATTCGTACTGTACTGTTGTTACTTTTTGATTAATTGATAAAGTTTCAATCTTTAATAATTAAAAATTTATAATGTAAACACTTTACTTATCTTGGAAGTCTGATTAGCCCTAATGGGTTGGTCACTGACGAAATCTCAGTACGAATTCAAAAAGCACGTCTGACTTTTGCGAAATTACGTCACCTATGGCGTAGACGAGATATTCGTATCTGAACAAAAGAGAGAGTATACTGCGCAACAGTTCGCTCTGTCTTACTGTATGGGTATGAGACATGGCCATTAAGGGTAGATGACACTCGAAGGTTATTAGTTTTTGACCATCGATGTCTACGAAACATCGCTCGCGTTAGCCGGGATCACCGAGTTAGTAATAACAAGGTTAGACGACGGGTGTTAGGCAAATGTGGTAAATCAGTCGATGAGCTTGTGAATCTTCATCGACTGAGGTGGTTGGGACATATGTTGCGTATGCTCAACCACCGTCTGCCTCGACGCGCAATGTTGGCTGATATAAGAATAGGCTGGAAGTGAGTTAGAGGCGGCCAAACGAAAACATGGCATCAGTCCGTGAAGTCACTGACTGCTGATTTGAGTCGTGTCGGTAGCTGCAGACTACCTGGATGGGGTTCTCGCGATTACGGTAACCAGTGGCTAGAAACACTGAGTGATATGGTCCAGAATATGTCAGAATGGCGCAGATGCATTCACTCATTGTCCTCCCTTAAATCATGAGTTTTAAATTATTCCATAACTTTCTTTCTACGCTTTCTGAATCATATTCTATATGTTCACATTCCTTGTTACTATTATTATTTAATTCTATTGAAGTGACTTCTACGAATGGTGGTGGTGGTGTTAATCTTGCGGTACTATAGAGGTATGGCAACTTGAACTGATGCACACATATGTCAGGTTCCATGTTGATTATACATATACATAAAGTATAGTTAAATCCTACTCACATAGTTAATAAGTAAGTGTTACTACTTAATTATTCATAAGTATTAACACTTTAATTTTTTTTCACTTAATTATTGAATGTTGAATAGCTTCATTATCATTTGAATCTTTCAATGTAGATTCGTTCATATCGTGATGCACATGTGAATTATGTACATGATCGTGAATTATTACATTTAATTAAATACATAGAATTAATTGCTATAAATGAAAAAGATTTCACTAAATTAAATCATAATCATTGGGAAAATTATCTACATAAACATTATAAACAATTAAATAGAACATCTAAAGTAAACAGTAATGTTTCTTCTGTATCATCTTCGTCATCATCATCATCACATTGTAGAGTATATGAATCAGTGGAGTTTCCAGTTAATTCTACTACTCTTATATCATCAACTACATCGTCTACTACTATGACATTTACAAGTGGTCAAAAACGTGTACATGATAAAAATAATGAAATTAATAATAGTGATAATGATGATCATCCTCCTGTTGATGTTGTTATTATGCAAGAGTTGAATAAAGAAGAAACAAATGAAAGTGAAGGTGATAAGAATTAATACTTCCATAAAGTAAAGCTAAACCTGTTATACATGTATGTTTGTTATTTTGTAAATATTTAATCTTTAATACTTTGTAACTAGGCTTCTTCTTCTTCTTGTCATTAATTACTTTTTCAGAACTCACTTTAAATTTACTGCTTTTGAAGATACAATTGCTTTAAGTAAACAAATACTCTACATAGTGTGTTATATTGTGTAGTTGGTTTACATATAATCTGAATAACACAATAATAAACTTTCTGACAATGATTTAACATCAAACTAGTTGGGAATTCTAGTTTCTATAGTCGGTCAGTTATAAATAACATTGAATCTAACATTTATACATGTACTGATTCAAGTAGCCTTACCAGATCACATTGAGATGATGTTATTAAAGACAACTACCATAGAGATTATGTTTAAATATATAGAAAAAAAAAGATTGAATTCTTGAAATAAATAGTACAATATCATTATTGAAATTCAAAATTTTTGAGCAGGCAAAGATTAATTTTAAGCCATACCATTCCAACTAGATCCGCATGATAGTCACAATAAATAGCTGGAGACACTTGATGACATGGCTCAGAATCGGTCACAGTGTGGCTCAAATGTATTCACTCTTTAACTTCATCTAGATCTTGAATTCTATTATTATTTTCTGCACACCTTTACTTCACTCTCTCCCCCTCTTGTATTCTGTTATTACGTTACCTCTGTTATCTCGTAGTGCTAATGTGATGTAGCAACTTGAACCTGTAGACATATGTGCTCGGTTCTACTTTGCTGATGATGATGTACTAGATAGTCTCATAAATAATTATTGATTTAATGAATTAGTGTCACGTTTTAGTTTTATTGTCCTCTATCTTTACTTTAACCTCCTCTTACACTACTTAGTATTGAACATACAAATTGACACTAGTTTAGTTATGTATAATACATGTGTAGTAGATTTTCAACTTTGACTTATTTGTATTTAAGTCGACAAATGATTTCATCATTCATTACATAAAAAGTATTACTCAGTGGTTAATAGTTAATTCTTTACTTGGTGATTGAATTGCATTGAATTACAGTACCATGGTGGTATGGCAACTTGAACCGATGCACACATGTGCCAGGTTCTATGTTGGTTGTACATACATACATACATTGAATTACAGTAGTAATATCAACAATAAACAAGATTTTGAATGAATTCTATGTCTCCTTCAATTTATTACATCGTTTGATTTCCAAAATCGATTCAGATTATTAGTCGATACTTTACGATAGTTTTCTACATTTTCTTGTTAAGTGATTGATTTAATGATTTTTCCATATGTCTATATTTAGTCAGTGTTGAAAAATGTCCACTTAATCTGTTGAACTACCATAAGGTCATGCATTTATAGAGTCTTCTAAGAAAGTCCTTTTCACTGTCTTCATACATTGGTGAGAAAATGAAAAGTGGATATCTAGCATTTAAATTGAGATGACGGATATAAGGGGTCTGCTAAGATTTCGCAAAATAAGGAGACACCTCGATACATGCTAACGAATGTAGGACCAGCGACACAACAACAGGTAAGCTAAGCTATTTTGCAACTCCCTAGCCCAGCTAACTAGAGGAAGAAGTCCAACGTCAGCAAGAAGCGTTTACTTCCACTGATAGACGGACAACAACCACGCATCTCATGCACATATATACAAAAATGAGAGCGTCCTTGGAATGTCATAAATAGCGTACTAAAATAAACAACGAACCAATATGATTTAGCGTCTCACTAAGTGGGTAACACAAACTGAAGGTGAAAAAGAAACTTTTTGTCGCGATAACGAGAAATTTAAATTTACACAAATAAATCACAAAAATAACAGGTTTGCTTAGAGAATTCTGGGGTTCTGACATCCCCAGCGGAGTCCATCTAACATGACTGAAAAATCTTGATCCTAAGATAATCAAATAAATGGACTCTTGGAAACGATGTAGTGTACAAACTTATTGTAGTTACTAATTATCATGGAATTGCGTTTACCGACATTGATTTACTGTTTCGTGGATTAAAGCTCAGTGAGTACTTTCCAAATAAAATCACCCGCTTTGACTTCTTGATAGCATTTTAATTTACACAGAATCATAAATAGAGACTTATTAGACGACAGTTGAAGCTTGTGTTATCAACATCACCACCGCTAACAATTTCTTTGTCTAGTTCGATAATTTGTATGTATTTTTTGATGAATAAATTTGGTCATTGCATATGGGTATTCTAACAACCTTAGTCGGTGTGAATTTGCAATCGTTTTACCACTTTTCCTTTAACATCCATATTACTTTCTTAGTGGTCCCAACAAACAGAAGACATTTCTAATCATATACCAATAGTTTTATGCCTTATGCTTCTACAGTCTGTAATGCACATCCCTACAATAAAACATGACGGGTTGTCGTTCAATATATTCATTGTTTGAATGTTAGATCAACATCCTACATGCGGTACAAATAACCTAGGCTGTCATAAATCAAATAAGCTTTCTTAATCTGTGCCAATATTTCATCAAATGCCAACCTAACAGACCTGAGGAGACTTTCAATATAACCGTTGTGGCTGTTGCTATCAACTATTTTACTCTCAATCGTTAGACTTTATGTTGATCAAGATCAGCCTTGAATTGACATTTTGCATTTACAAGTGAAGAGATGAAAGACATCCCAAATATGCTTGCATTGTTATTCGTAAAAATGCATACTCTAAATCGATAAATGGACCTAATGGTAGGAGACTATTGTGTAATATAAACGATCTTTTGTTAATAGATTAACACTTATTTATATAAGTAAGACAACTCGCCCACCTCATGCAAAGTGGTTTGCGGTAGTCGACAGAGAACTATGAACCTAGATGTTGAACTATTTGGTAGTGGTCAGGAAGGCATACATGCAGTCTTTGAGGAGAAATCCAAGCGTGATCGGTCCCCGGCCTTCTAGCTTTATAGTATTAAATTGTATCTACTCAGCTATCAGGGCGGTGACTGGACCGTTATGGTCTGCATTGATTAATGAATGTGCAGTGGCCAGTTTGCTATTCATGAAGTTCTCCGTAGTGCTGATTGAATTCTATTGATCGAGATGCAATTTGGCCACCAGTGACTTTACATCCGGGTTTCCTACTGCCTGCCCCAAACCATCACCTATCTCAACGTAGCAACAGGGATATTGAGCCACTTAAAGTAATGACTCGACTCCAACTCCATCGATAAAATTTGATCAGTAATATGAAGGATTTTATGAACAACGACGTGGAGGGATGGTAGTTAAAGCAATGCTACGGCATATCGTGGCAGCCTGAATCGTCCTTATAACGGTATTGACTGACCAAGGTCGATGTTTCGAGAGCGAAGAGTTTACGTCCTGCTTTGAGGAGTTGGGTATTAAAAGGGTCAGAACAACACCATATCATTTGCACACTAACGGACTAATAAATCGGAATAGTCAGATTGTAAGAGAATGGTTGGCAACAAAAGGGGGGATAAAATAGGTAACGGAACCACCAATGTCATTATCAGCACATCGGACGTCGAGTCGAGGAACAAAAAAGAAATGGTGATTCTACTTGGTGTACGGAAGTTGACTTTGACTGCCATGAAACAATATGACCTAGCATCTACTACAGGAATGGTATAAAGTAATGGGAAGAGCGAAAACAAGCGGTAAGAAATGTGCGATGGAAACAAAGAATGAACGTTAAACGATCACAACAACATCAAGGGAAGCAGCTATAACACTTCAATAGGCAGTCTGATGAAGTGTGATGGGCTAAGGAGTATAACAGGTAGCGGACTAGACTCAAAGAAATCACTCCCCAAATGGTAAGACCCGTACGCACTAATCGGAAGGCGCGGATTAGTATACTCCAAGAAAGACAACAATGAGAAACGCGTAAACATAAATCGGTTAAAAAGCTGAAATCGTTGGGATGATAAATTAAATACGAGAAAAACAACCAGCAACTACAGAACCAACGAGATCAGCTTGTATACAAGTTTCAAGTTTAAATAATGTGGTAAGTGTAGTGGCTACTACTGGTAAGGTCGTCCATAAGCAGTACGTATCGAAACGTCTAGTCAAAGTCAAAACACCAAACAAGGTGTCAGAGACATTGTTCCGTTTACCACTTAACCTCCCTTTTGTTGCCAACCATTCTTTTACTATTCCGATTTGTTAATCCGTTGGTCTGCGAATGATATAGGGTTGTTCTGACCCTTTTGACACCTAACTGCCCAAAGTGGGACGTAAACTCTTCTTTCTCGAAACATGAACCTTGATCAGTCAATGCCGTTATAAGGACACTGCGGTCCTCTACGATGTGCCGTAGTTTGTTTTAACTACCGTCTCTTTACGTTGATGTTCATAAAATCCTTCATACTAGTGATCGAATTTTATTGACCGAGTTGGAATCGGGTCATTACTTTAAGTGACTCAATATCCTTGTTGCTACGTTGAGATAGGTGATTACATAACAGAACAAATGAAGGCAATCATAAGAAACAAACCTACAATCAACATAAATCAAATAATGCATATAACATACATATAGTTTATTAAAAATAATACATATATGATATATAACATTGACTTAACATTGCAATATTTCATCTCTATTCAATTAACATACTACTTTGAATAAATGAATACATTAAATAAGTAGTATAGAATATAATCCAATAATAAATTATTCATATTATTTTGTATAATGATACCATTTAACAATACTTCATTATATAATTGTTTTAATCATTTACTATTAACATTTATTAATTGTTCAATGAATTGATGCATTAAATGATGTCTTAATTCAATTGAATTGAATGTGAATTGATGATTTATTGAAACATTGAATTGATCTATAAAATGAAAAGACAAAAAAAATTAGATAAAATAAAATAAGAAGTACACATTAGTTAAGTTAAATTGTAACTAGGGAAAAGAATCCATGAAGAGGGTTTCAGCCTATTTGAGACTCATCAGTTGGATGTAACAATATTTCAATGTTGATCTTAATACTGGGATTAAAACTTAGCCTAATTTGTGTGAAATCTCATCAAGTCAACCACTAGATTAATGAGTCTAGACAATTACATTTGTGCAATGTGTCCATATGTAATTAGGATGAAGTTGTATCTTCCTGTTGATCAGTGATTGATTAAAAACTGGTCAGTCTCTGTTATCATGTGTCCATTCCCAGTGGATTACCTCGATATAGCAATAGTACACAAGTAATATTTAAGTTGGATTGTGATTATCAAACGAAATCTAGGAAGAGCGTTTAATCCTATTTGGCACTCGTTGACTGGGGTACTTGCACACATAATAACAGTGACTGATTAATTTCATTCCACAACAAATTAACCGCAACGTATAAATTCATCCTAATTAGAAATTCATTCAAATTAAGAAGTAGATTGTCGAAACTCCATAGAATCATTACAACTAGATACTAAAGACTTATGAATTGGTTATGAAGTACCAATAATCAGTCAATGTAATTTACTTCTACTTGAATATTACCAACCTAACTAGAGATGAGATGAGATATAAAGTAGTTTATGTTTCTTCAGAATGAGAAAACTCTTCTTGAAGTTACCAATAAATATTATCACTTATACACTTAACACTTTCTTAGGTGTTCAACATCAACGTGGACCAAGAAAATCTCATATTAATACTATCAATCATATGCCAACTATGAATTCTATAATAGAATCCATTGATAAACGTAGTGATGATTATCTATTAAATCGCTCTATTGACAATAATACTGGTATGCAGGTACAACCAACCGATGATTCTCAAGTAGGACGAAACGCGCACCATGAACTTTACTTGCCAGTCATAATCCAACTTAAATATTACTTGCATACTATCGCTATATCGAGACAATCCACTCAGGGTGCACATATGGCAACAGAGGCTGTCCAATTTCACTTCATTACAAATCAACGTGAAGATACAATTAGGTATACATTATATTGGAAAGGTTACAATAATGAAGTGTATCATTGATGGGTTAGTGTTCATCACAATGTCTACATCATCGCCTGGATTCATCATGAGAAGTGAAGTAGTTGAGTAGGTTAGATATCACACTTATCTTAAAAGTCACAATATACTCAATGATTCAGTGTCTACTGATATCACAACTGGTATTTAGAAAGTTTAGTTGGCTTTTGATTGATTGTGGCCTAAATGATATGATCGACTCTCAATAAATGGTCGAGTGAACTAAATAGTAATCGGCTCTGTTTCTACTTATCGATGCGTAACATGGGTGATGGAAATGGAAGGTATACGTAGCCATCAGGTCTTTGATCATAGGAGTCTTTGAAGTATTGCAAATAAGTTGATTGGGTTGTAAATTTCCATCGTTTTAGATAATTGGGATGTGTGTTATATATGCCCAATAACACCCTGCCTCGTCGCTCGAAGTTACCTGAGTTATGAGTAGGGTGAAAGTTAGAGGCGAAACCGGGACCTGACATCAGTCCATAAAGTCTCGGATAATTAGTTTAACCCATTGCGTCAGATGTACACTACTTCACGGGTCCATGTGATAAGTGACTATAGACATTAGATGTTCTGAATCAGAATCAGTCACAGCGACTCGAATATATTCACTCTTTATCTCCCTGTAGATGTTGAGTCTGATCATTCTCTCTCCTGTATATGCTTTCTCCATCTTTTTCCGTTGATCACGTAGTATGGATCTATGTATATCAACCACTCAATGCCTGTTACTTTTCGTGGGGCATAAACCACCGATCAGGATTCTACAACCGACTCTGTCCTGCGCTTCCCATTCCAGTTCTTCCCAATTGCTATTCATTCTCTTTGTGTCTGCCATTAATTCCTGGTGCAACGTGTTTTTTCGTTCTCCTCTTTTTCTTTGGCCTTCATGATTCTAAGTTAGGGCTTGTCTCGTAATGCATTTTGATGATTTCCTCAGTCTGTATCATAGCCACTTGCAGCGTCTTTTCTTAATATATTCCTCGACTGAGAGTTGGCTGATTTGTTTTCTGCCACCGAAAGTTGTTGTTGATAGTATCTGGGCAACGGATCCTGTGTATCTTGCACAAACAGCGGTTTATAAATTCTCGTATTTTGTGAATGACGCTTTTCGAAGTTCACCATAAAAGTTTCAGCTTTATGCAACAGAACCGTCCTGACTTTTGTATTGAAAATTCTGACTTTAATGTCGGCTGGCTGATCGTTGGAGTTCCAGATGTTTTTCAGTTACAGAAAGACCGCCTTTGCCTTGTCAATCCGTGTTTTCATATCTGTATTAAACCTTTTTTTATTGTCGGTGATGCTGCTTAGGTATGCAAAACTTTCCATATCTCCCACAGTTTCTTTGTGAAGTATAATTGTGTTGGTGCTCATTGTTTTGTATCTGAGAACGTTGTTTCGTCATTTGTGTTTGTTGAGGCCTACTAGTGGCTGTTGATGATGGTGTTGTACCGTCCGTCTTCACCCGCGTTCACTGTGGGATTGTAGAGCTAGGTCATCTGCAAAGTCCAAGTAGTTTTGTTGCATTTAGGTTGTATACTGTATTCTGTACTTTACTCGAGGTATTAGAATTCTCATAATCCAGTCAACTACCAGAAGAAGCAGAAAGGGCGAGAGTAATAAACCCTGTTGAGCACGAATTTTCACGTGGAATGAATCTGTAGTTCGCTCTCCATGCAGTATACAGTGTAATTCGTCATAAGAATTGCTTATGATATTGACTATTTAAGGTACACGATTGTTTCGAAGAAGGTTTCGTAATGTTTACCTGTCTACACTGTTAGATACTTCCTTATAATCTTGGAAATGAATGCAAAGTGGTGAGTTCCATTCGAATGATTGTTCAACGGTGACCTGTAGTGTTGCGATTTGGTCGGTACGCGACTGATTCTTACGAATTCCAGTTTGCTGATGTCAAAGTTGGGTATCGGCTAGACATTCCATTCACTTGAACAACATTGTTCGAGACTTTTTTGGCACTGAAAGTAGAGTGTTGCTTCTGTAGCTGTCGCACCTACTAAGATCTCCTTTCTTTAGTGTCTTGATGATCTATCCTTCTTAACAGCCTGTTGGGGCACATAAACACAACTTAGTGCAATTGTCAATAATTCCATGAACTGGTGTCATGTTTTGGTTTGATCACGCCTATCTTTTTTTCAGCCTACTCTTTCATCAGACAGAATAGTACTTCAACGTAGGCGACGGTTGTGAATACATAACATATGTCCTAACCACCTCAGCTGATGAAGATTCACTACTTCATCAGTCTATTTACCATGTTTATCTAGTTTTACCACGTATTGTTTTCTCAGTAGAAACATGAAAACGGAATAGATAGGCGTTATTTACTTTAACTATCAGCTATTTGTAGATGTTCAAATTCAACAGTCAAGTTTATTCTCGTTAAACTACTGCTTACAAATAGTTATATTGTTCATATATTGGCATAGGTTTTTAACATTGTTAGTGATGTAAGACTTATTATATTATGTCTTCTTCATGGAGAACCATTGGATTACTTGATTACTTACTTATTGAAAATTTTTAATCAAACACATAAAGATATTCAATTTACTATGAAAATGGAAAAAGATAATAAATTTCACTTCATGGATATTGCCATGCAACGTCGAGAGGATGGTTCAGTGCAATGGTCGATCTACAGAAAAACTACGTCGAATAGATTGTTCTTGAATTTTAATAGCTACTGTCCAGTCCATTACAAAATAATGGTTCTCAAAGTCAAAAAGATATGTACTTCAGATATGTTAGATTCAGTGCTTGCTAACATCAAACATTTTCTATTAAAGAATGGCTACCCAGAAAAATTTATTGACAAATACAATGAACAAAAACCTGATAAACCAACTGAAATCACAGTCCATAGGAAGCTTGTTTTCCTTCAATTTGATTTTAAAGGTGATGATATTGTTGAAACAATCAGAAGAAGACTTAGCTCTGCTTTAAAGAGAACTTATTATGCTGCTAAACTGGTTATATCGTACATCAAAAGTCGAAAGGTATCCTTCTCATGTTACTGCCAACTTCCTGTATAAATTTGCGTGTACCTGCAGCAGCATTTACATTGGCAAAACAGAAAGAAGGGCCTACCTACGTTTTAATAAACATGTTCCCAAAAATCTACGACTCACAGGAATGAAAACATTTAACAGTGCAATCGCTAAACATTTGATTGACACAGGACACCAGATTAATACAATTGAATCATTCAAAGTGTTGAATAGACAAAAAGCTTTAAATCATCTCAAATATGCTGAAGCGATTGTCATTAAACGAATGAAGCCAAATTTATGTGTCCAAAACGAAACTGTTATTTATCTTCCTTTACCCTGGTAACCTGACTTATGTATCGTCATTTTCATTGCCTAGTTCATTTATTACTTCTTTCTTTTTTGGATCACATTCTTCGTCAAGTTACCACGTTTGTTTTTAGATAGTTGAGTTCAATGTTTATGTTTAGTTAGGTCATTTTAAGTTTAACCACTGAGCTTAATTCACATTATTCTCAAATATTTCCAACTATCTCTTATTGCGTAATCGTTTGCATTCTGATCTCTATTTTGCCTTCTGGTTCCTTGTTTTGTTTGATTGAATATATACCAGGGAGCGCTGGACAGCTGTTTCGTTCTAGTGTGGAACTCCTCAGCAGTGCGCACTCCAGATTCCGCACTAGAGGATTCAGGTTGACGGCGAACGCCTAACCATTTGTATTACTGGGTCGGCATCCAATGGTAGAATTCCCACTTCCATCAATTTGTGATGGATGTGTATGGTTACAGCATTTTGAACCAACATTTCAGTAAGCTTCATATGTCTAACATGTTTATTCAATTTTGATTTTAGCCGAGTTCATGCATTCTCATGAGTATGTTAAACTTTGCTTCAAAATACGAATTTTGTAAAAGAGTATCATTCGAAGTTGCATGCAGTAGCTGATGAGAAACCAATGAGATGAAATGAATCGTCATCTTATTCTGCACAATGATTTGTTCTTGCTCTCTTGAAATTAATAAAGGGAACAAAGTTTATGAAATAGTTGATTTGCTTGAGTAAATTTGACAATATTTTAGTTACATAGATGAATTTCTTCAACCTTCCTGTGTTACGTTTACCCAAGCACCGTCTGCCTCGACGCGCAATGTTGGATGATAATGGAATAGGATGAAAGAGAGTAAGAGGCGGCCAAACTAAAACATGGCATCAGTCCATGAAATTACTGACTGGTGATTTGAGTCGTGTCGGTAGCCGCAGACTACCTGGATGGGGTTCTCGACAATACCATAACCAGTGGCTAGAAACACTGAGTGATATGGTCCAGAATCTGTCAGAATGACGCATATGCATTCACTCCTTATCCTCTCTTAAACATGAGTTTTAAATTATTCCGCAACTTTCTTTCCGTACGTTTCCCTAACCATATTCTATATGTTCACACTCTTGTTACTATTATTTTTTATTTTATTGAAGTAACTTCTACTAATGGTGGTGATCTCTATTTTGCCTTCTGGTTCCTTGTTTTGTTTGATTGAATATATACCAGGGAGCGCTGGACAGCTGTTTCGTTCTAGTGTGGAACTCCTCAGCAGTGCGCACTCCAGATTCCGCACTAGAGGATTCAGGTTGACGGCGAACGCCTAACCATTTGTATTACTGGGTCGGCATCCAATGGTAGAATTCCCACTTCCATCAATTTGTGATGGATGTGTATGGTTACAGCATTTTGAACCAACATTTCAGTAAGCTTCATATGTCTAACATGTTTATTCAATTTTGATTTTAGCCGAGTTCATGCATTCTCATGAGTATGTTAAACTTTGCTTCAAAATACGAATTTTGTAAAAGAGTATCATTCGAAGTTGCATGCAGTAGCTGATGAGAAACCAATGAGATGAAATGAATCGTCATCTTATTCTGCACAATGATTTGTTCTTGCTCTCTTGAAATTAATAAAGGGAACAAAGTTTATGAAATAGTTGATTTGCTTGAGTAAATTTGACAATATTTTAGTTACATAGATGAATTTCTTCAACCTTCCTGTGTTACGTTTACCCAAGCACCGTCTGCCTCGACGCGCAATGTTGGATGATAATGGAATAGGATGAAAGAGAGTAAGAGGCGGCCAAACTAAAACATGGCATCAGTCCATGAAATTACTGACTGGTGATTTGAGTCGTGTCGGTAGCCGCAGACTACCTGGATGGGGTTCTCGACAATACCATAACCAGTGGCTAGAAACACTGAGTGATATGGTCCAGAATCTGTCAGAATGACGCATATGCATTCACTCATTATCCTCTCTTAAATCATGAGTTTTAAATTATTCCTCAACTTTCTTTCTACGTTTCCTGAACCATATTCTATATGTTCACACTCTTTGTTACTATTATTTTTTTATTTTATTGAAGTAACTTCTACTAATGGTGGTGGTGGTGGTGGTGTTAATCTTGCGGTGCCATGGAGGTATGGCAACTTGAACTGATGCACACATGTGCCAGGTTCTATGTTGATTATACATACACATGCATACATACAACCCTCCTGTAGGTTAATAGTGGTAACACTATCAAGAAACTATGCATGAGTCATTTATTTACTCCTCACTGAGGAGCATAGGCTACTCACTAGGATTCTCCTCTATAGTTCAAATCAAGTTCAAGAGTTCAATTAAACGTTTTTGTTTAATGTTACTGTAATGTATTGCAAAATAATACACAGTAACCTTGATAATTGCCAATCATTATACGGACAAGTCTGATCCGCGACTACCAGTCCTCAAAACCAGAATAGAAAAAAACAACGACGTATGAGCCAATCAGACACATTTCAATCCAACTCAATTCCTGTCGTATTATATTTCAATCATGCTTTTATATATACACAAATTCAGACTACATAGCAAACCAATTAAGGGTTTTATACTAATAGAAAATAGGAGAGATTGTGGCAGTGAATGGGGGGGGGGCGTAACTTATACACAACTAATTAACTATAGTTCATAATAAGAGACAATCTAATAACAGCAAATATACTAAACGGGTGGATAGAGTAAGAGGAACATAACAATAATAGAAAGGCAATGTTCACATTACACACAACCAGAATAAATGAATTAGTTCTATAAAATACAGTTCTAGAAGTTTTCAACTCTTCTTTAATGGTCCGACATAACAGTTACAGATTAGATTTATCTGTATGATTCACACAACCAACTCAACAATAACTTAGCATTTGATATACCTAATGTTATAATCCTTTATGTTTTTCAGTGAGAATTATTCTTAATTAAAGAACCATTAAAAACTAACAACTGATACTAGAAAGCTATTTCGTCCTAGTATACAACTCATCAGCAATGTGTGCATCCATGAGCTCCCCTACCACCACCACCACCACCAAGAAATCGAACCCAGAACATTCAAGTCAACTTCTACTTACCTAAATGATTCATAATGAATATTTGCAATTTTGCATATTCGCATTCTTTTTAAGTTAAATTGAAATTTATTAAACATTGAATAAATGAATTTACTATCCTTTAATGAATCAGTGTTCAGTGTTCATTTGATTTACAGTGGTGAATAAAGCATTACTACTTTAAGTAGTATCTTCTTTTACTTTATCTTTATATAATGAAAATATTTAATTGATTGTTTATCATGTTGATCATGTTAAATGAATATATATTCCATTAAATGAATATAGAATAAATAGATCCAATTAGTATGTATTAAATTGATCTAAACAATTAAAATTTAAAAGAAAATAATTAACTACTTAAATGGATTCATTAATTAGTAGTAAGTAATAGTATGCTTGTTAAGTTCTACAAAGTTCTAGTCAAATTCTATTGAACAAGTTACAATGTGAACCTTAATCTAAGTGATTCGATATTCGTTGTGACGCGTGGTTTAAATCTTTCATCGACGCCAAACATCTCCGTCGTCAATTGTTGTCTTGTCTAGGTCGATCGCACACTTCGACTCCTAAGCTATAATTCGACCCCCAGCCTGAAACTACTCGTCAACAGGAACATGAGAGAGAAGACAGATAATACCGCAAAAACACTTCACTGCAAGAGTTCAATTATATACAAATAATTAGGATATATATATATATATATATATATATATATATAAACACAGTAGTACTAAAATAACTGACCAATCACAGACATAGCACGTGACTTCTCTCTGTCTAGAAGTTTCGGGTAAATAGCTATCTGCGTTCTGATTGAACACAATATTTCCTATTGATCTCTATGTCATATTGAGCTTGTTTCAAGGGGTTTTCTGAGCCTACCCAACAATTTTAAAGACATTATCTCATGTTATAAGGTAGTTAAAAACAGTCGATTGAATAGCCTCTTTCACTAAGAATTCATGTTATTTGGTACTTGTCATCATAACGTTCCAGTAATCTTGTTGATTTGTGCTAGGGTTTCACAAATTAAATGAAACACCTCGATATCTGCTAACGAACGTATGACCAGCGACACAACAACAGGTAAGTTAAGCTGTTCACAGCGACCCAGCCCAGCTAACAAGAGGAAGAAGTCCAAAGTCAACAGAAGCGTTTAATTCCAGAGGCAACTTGGCAAACGGGATGACAATCACACATCTCATGCGTATATATACAAAAAAGAAAGCGTCCTTGGAATGTTATAAATAGTGTACTAAAACAAACAACGAATAATTAAGATTTAACGTCTCACTAAGTGGGTAACACAAACTGAAGGTGAAAGAGCAACTTTTTGGCGCCAATATGAAAAACTTAAAATTACACAAATAAATGATAAAAATAACAGGTTTGTCTAGAGAATTCTGGGGATCTGACATCCCCATCAATTTACCGTCATGTCACCTTGTTTCAAAATCGTTATCACTTTTCAATACGCCATAGAGATCATAGTACTGATTCACTTAAAATAATGAAACATTGTAATTTCATCAACATGACCAAACTGACATTACTTGAATCATTACTAAGTAATCATAAATATCGAGGCTCAAATAAGCATGTTGTTGTGATTGTGAATTGTTAAATTTTGTAAAATGGGATTATATCCTTCAACAAACATCAGTTTCTTCAGTATTACAGATATGGTTACTAGTGAAACCTTTATCTGATTGGATTTCTTTCTAGTTGCTTGAAAATCACTTTTCATTTCTCTTAACTACTTATAAGTAGATAATTTAGTGATAAGTAAGAAAAGACAATTTCTTGAATAAGTGGCATATTCAATGTTGAAATGTTTTTCAGTTATACGTTATGTGAATTAATGACTTCATAAGTCTGATTTCAGTTCCATACTTCCTAGAATCTTTTTGCTTATCGTTATAATAACAGTGTACAAGAAATATGGAATCTCAGAACATTCTGAGATTGCTTTTCATGTTTGCCAAAGCAAGATTTCTTCATAAAACTGATGCGATTTCGATTGTGATGTAGGCTTCTTAGACAATGAGTTACAAATTTTTCTAAGAGAACTTGATCTAGATCAATTTTACTGTTCTACAATTTACAGATAAGCAATTCCACTCATCACTGTTAATCTATCAGTACATTTGATCCTACATACCTTTTATTTAATGTACATTATATCCTAAAATGTTCAAGAAGTTGAACTTTCATAAAACTCAGCAGTAGAATATCATATAAACATATTACATAGTTTAAAGTTGACACCATTTGACAAAACATACATTTAATTTCAAAGAAATTACTACTATCTACAAGAAATAAACCTACATAACCTAACTCTACTGTATAAGATGTTCTTCCTGAATGTAACTAGTTCATAGTTAACCACTTAGAATAGTTACTTAGGTCCTCGACATTGATTCTCACTATGTTTGTTTTAGTGGACACTGCTATTTGAAGGCGCTGGGTCACGCATCACCACCAGATCACGTCACGCCGCATCGTGGAAAGCAGCTCTCTCTCTAGTTTGCCAGCCTAGACGTTGCTATCCCATTGCCGCTCTATTCACGATCAAATATAACTTCCTTTCCATCCTTTATTTCCTTCTGATTTATTGTCATTCGTAAGAGTGGGTTCAAACGTTAGAAGTTGCCCTGGTAATACCACAAACGTAACTTGGTCATATATCGGGTGCATTTCACAGTTATACACAAATGACTAACCATCAGATAGTAATTATTCTTATACTTGTTTAATTCTTTTAATTTAGATCAAGTAGCATTGATCAATCTCCAAAATGTTTTATTGATTAATGATAAAGTTGATAATGAACACTTTGACTAAATTACACTTTATATACATTGAATCTAATACACAATATCACTAATAGAATCTACTTATATACTATCCTAACTACTTTTATACTTAACTTATTACTATCTATTTGTAGATTAAATGTAAAGTAATGTAATAATCATTTAATCATATTCATTATAATTTTAATATCAATTTCTATTTTATTGAATTCATTTAATTGTCAATTTGGATATCATGAATTGATATGAATCAGACAAACCATTGATCACTTGAAAGCATTGGACAGTTGTTTCGTCCTAGTATGGGACTCCTTAGCAGTGCGCTGTTCAGTGCTTCCAGGTGACCAATGGTTGTCTGATTCAGATCAATTCGTGATATCAAAATTGATAGTTAACTATCCCTACAAACCCCTAATTGTAACTAATACCAGCTCACTAGTGACTAGCTCCTTGAGGTAATTCCTGGAGTTCTAGTGTGAAGACGTAACCGGTGGAGTTCAACTGTGTCGGGTGTGGGACAGTAACCCACCGATAGCATGGAGGAGGTCGCGCAACATATCACGAATTGACTGAATTGGAAATATCAACCGTTAGGAGCCGACTCAGTGATCTAGTGGTAAAGCGTTCGCCGTGGAGCCAGAGGGTCCTGGGTTCGATCCCCGACGGGGTCGTGGATGCGCACTGCCGAGGAGTCCCGCACTAGGACGAAACAGCTGTCCAGTGCTTCCAGGTGATCAATGGTTGTCTGATCCAGATGAATTCGTGATATCAAAACTGACAATTAACTATCGCCACAAACCCCTAGTTGTAATCATTAATGAATTTGATCGATTAATAGATAATAAATGATTACTTATGATTGATAGAAAATCTATATAGAATAAAAATAAAAAGTATTTAAGTAATATAATGTAAGTAGAAAAGAATTTTATGATTAAATGCCGACTTAGTGGTGCAGGTAGTTAGCCGATCGCCGTCAACCTGAATCACATGGTGAGGAATTCGGGGTTCGCACTGCTAAGGTGTTCCATAGTAGAACGAAACAGCTATCCAGTGCTCCCTGGTTTTCAGTTGTAGCCTGCCAACATCAATCTGTGATATATTCAATTAAATAAAAAGGAATTTGTTTAATTTAGAAATTTTAATAATTAATCAGTAGTTAATAAGTAAGCTAGGCATATTTCTATTGTGTATTTTAATTTAAAACTTGACATTAATCGGGATAATCGTGTCGGTCATAGTGGAGCGAATGTGTATTCACTCTTTAACCTCGTCTGTTATTACGTTACCTCTGTAATCTCGTAGTGCTAGTGTGGTATAACAACTTGAACCTGTAGGTGTATGTGCTGGTTCTACGTTGCTGATAATGATGATGTTACGCCGGGCGATTAAAGAAAAGTAACGGACTTTCAGAACTATATTTTGGGAGACTATTCTCATTATTTTAATCATGAGTAATGTAATCATTTCATTTCTATGACTGTTATGTTCCCCTTGCCCGGTCCTCTCGTTTAGTATATTTACTCTTTGTATATTGTTTATTACTATGAAGTACAGTTGCTTGGTTGTGTACAAGTTATCCCTATTCACTGCCACTCTTCCCTTTGTTCTGTATCAGTGTTAGATTTGTGATTGGTTTACTGTGTGGTCTGATTTTATGCATATATAAAGGCATGATTAAAATATAATATAATCTCGGATCTTGCTCTTTCTGTTTTCCGGTTCCCAATTCCGGTTCTCTATTGTCGGCCTGGGGGTGAGTGGGCTTAGGTCAGTTGCGCATTATCAACTAGGCATTTATCATTGGCGTTAGCTACAACCAACCGAAACCATCTCTTTCTTTCACGTCATAACAGATGATGATGAACCCTGTATTTAATATCATGAACTAACAACTATTTTGTGAGAGTATAAGATCACTGGGTTAGTATCTAATCTAAACCGTTAAGGCTAACTTGACATAGTGGTCAAGACTGCCTATTGTGATTAGGAAGTCGAGCTATTTTAGCTGAAACAGTTGTTTATTCAGGTTATACTATGTCAGCCAGGTTGGTTGAGTAGCAGTAAAACTAAAGGCGGGAAACCTAAATTCCGAGAGTATTGTCGTACTGCCTAGTGTACAGAAGTGTAATGATGACATGGTGTTTCTCTTAAACAATCAGAACGAATGTGATTTTATTTTCGCATGAAATTCAGTTAGGTTGGTAAGGATAAATCTTGAGAACGTACACTTTATCCTACTGAATTTTAGGTAATAAGACGTTGTCAAGTACGCCGCTAGCACTCTACAAGCCACTTGCAATAACATTGTGTGTGATCGACCTTCAATAGTTGTTCCTCTGATAATTTGATCAAACAGAAGTCATCAAGATCACCTTTAATTTAGATTTCTTACCAAATACCCCCCATCCCTTGTTTCTCTAAAAGTAATTTTGATCTCCATCTCCTAGTAAACAGTAGCTGACGTATCAAAATTCAATTAATTCGTGATACATTGATTGACGTTATTCATTAGTGAATCTACAGCATACTCGAAGTAATTAAACTTCACTAATTACACTCATCTATTAAAGCATGTGAACTCATAATTCATTTTACTGTTGAACTAGACTATCTAACACAAACTATTTGAGTGAAATATCAGAATCTACAAGTGAACTGAAAAAGAGTAGATTTGTGTTACCCTTGACAAAGTCACATCATTTTGGTGTATTACTGAAAACCAAGGAACATTAAAAAGATGTTTAATCGATACTCTTTAATATTTTGTACATATAAAGTCATTAGTTTAAGCAACTTAACATAACAAATAGAAGCTATGCTTTACTGACGAGTGACGAATGCCAAAGAACCTATGTCCGGAGTTACCTGTGGACTACCTTTTAACTACCATCCATCAACTAGCTATACGTAACTGTCTAGTGTTTTGATATCCACTTTAAGATATTAACAGAAAACATTCTGTTTTAAACTTCAGGATACTGTTTACAGGGCTATTGAATTTACCTAGTTACCAAATTTTTACTCTGACATGATAGTTATATGTATTCTTATCATTGGGTACTACTGAAAACCAGGGACAGCCGTTTCCTGCTAGTATGGGACTTTTCAACAATGTTCATCCCAGAACCTTTAGGTCTCACAGCTAACTATTACTATCTGCACCATTAGGCTGAATGGCATCCAATCGTAGAATTTCAACCTCCATCAATTTGTGATACATAGTGTGATGATCATTTATTGTCATTCGTGATAACCATTTCACTCCACGCATATTTGAACTTTACCAGCCATGCCTTTTAACTTAAACTACAGTAACATCCTGAAGTTAGTCACTAGTAAACTGATTATTGATTTTGTAGAGATTATAACTAAAATTAATAGTTAATAGGTGTAGACTATCTGGTTGTGGTCCGCGTGACGCTCGTAACAAACGGTTAGAGACCTTGGGTGATATGTCTCAAAATCGTTGACAATCGTGCAGGTGTATCCACTCCTTGTCTTCCACCAAATTCTAAGTTTCTGAACTTATCACAATTTTCTTTTTATTGAATCACATTTTCTTAAATCTTATCACCGATCTCTATTCCTTTCGATTAACACCAACTCTGTTACTATCTCCCCTACTCTGGGATTTGATCAGACAATTTAATCTCTATTTGATAATTAAGGCATAGTAACTTGAACTGATGTGCACATGTACTAATGTTCTACATTGTAACTATCTGTCTGTCTCTGTCTTAGTTGTTTACATTCTACACAAATTAATACTAGCGTAAATATTGTTTACTACAACTATACTACTTAAAATATTTCACATTACTTCATTATCATCATGTTAAACACACCTTCATGTGCATTGATGAAACTTTGAAAATCTCTTGACATCATCATCGACGTCGTCATCGTCATCCATTGATTCAATGAATAGCCAGTCTGTTGATAATGTTTATTTAATTCATTCATCACTATCATCATCATCATCATCACCATCATGTTTAAATCTATGGATTGATTTGAATAAAACGGTAAGATTTGTTTGTTTCTCCATAATTCATATAAATTATGTAACATTTTAATAAAATATTCATATTTTTGTATGTATGAAGTTGTATTCAATGCATTCATTTTTAACATTGAACATTGAATTGAATCATTTAAACATATTGATGATTTATTATTTAATTGATATTTTAAATTGAATGTTTGAATCCAAATTGTTGTTTCTGTTGTTGTCATAGTTATTGTTGTTTTGGTAGTTGTCATGATTACTGTTATTGTTGTTGTTATAGTAGTTTCTTGTATTATTGTTAATAGAAAGATTTAATGGATAATCATCATTACGTTTATCAATAGATTCTATTATAGAATTCATAGTTGGTTTATGATTGATAGTATTAATATGAGGTTTTCTAGGTCCACGTTGATGTTGAACACCTAAGAAAGTGATAAGTGTATACGTGATAATATTAATTGTTAATTTCAAGAAGAGTTTTGTCATTCTGAAAAATAAGTTGTAGACATGATGCAAATGAATAGCACTTGGAAAGAACTGGGAAGGAGAGACCAGGACAAAGTTGGTTGTGGAATCCTGATCGGTGGTTTATGCCCCACGAAAAGTAACAGGCATTGAGTGGTTGATATACATAGATCCATACTACGTGATCAACGGAAAAAGATGGAGAAAGCATATACAGGAGAGAGAATGATCAGACTCAACATCTACAGGGAGATAAAGAGTGAATATATTCGAGTCGCTGTGACTGATTCTGATTCAGAACATCTAATGTCTATAGTCACTTATCACATGGACCCGTGAAGTAGTGTACATCTGACGCAATGGGTTAAACTAATTATCCGAGACTTTATGGACTGATGTCAGGTCCCGGTTTCGCCTCTAACTTTCACCCTACTCATAACTCAGGTAACTTCGAGCGACGAGGCAGGGTGTTATTGGGCATATATAACACACATCCCAATTATCTAAAACGATGGAAATTTACAACCCAATCTACTTATTGCAATACTTCAAGACTCCTATGATCAAAGACCTGATGGCTACGTATACCTTCCATTTCCATCACCCATGTTACGCATCGATAAGTAGAAACAGAGCCGATTACTATTTAGTTCACTCGACCATTTATTGAGAGTCGATCATATCATTTAGGCCACAATCAATCAAAAGCCAACTAAACTTTCTAAATACCAGTTGTGATATCAGTAGACACTGAATCATTGAGTATATTGTGACTTTTAAGATAAGTGTGATATCTAACCTACTCAACTACTTCACTTCTCATGATGAATCCAGGCGATGATGTAGACATTGTGATGAACACTAACCCATCAATGATACACTTCATTATTGTAACCTTTCCAATATAATGTTACCTAATGTATCTTCTTTGTAATGAAGTGAAATTGGACAGCCTCTGTTGCCATATGTGCACCCTGAGTGGATTGTCTC
This sequence comes from Schistosoma mekongi, assembly GCA_034768735.1. Taxonomy (NCBI): domain Eukaryota; kingdom Metazoa; phylum Platyhelminthes; class Trematoda; order Strigeidida; family Schistosomatidae; genus Schistosoma; species Schistosoma mekongi. The sequence goes on from CM068308.1 coordinate 1,006,802, forward strand.
GATATAGCGATAGTATGCAAGTAATATTTAAGTTGGATTATGATTGGCAAGTAAAGTTCATGGTGCGCGTTTCGTCCTACTTGAGAATCATCGGTTGGTTGTACCTGCATACCAGTATTATTGTCAATAGAGCGATTTAATAGATAATCATCACTACGTTTATCAATGGATTCTATTATAGAATTCATAGTTGGCATATGATTGATAGTATTAATATGAGATTTTCTTGGTCCACGTTGATGTTGAACACCTAAGAAAGTGTTAAGTGTATAAGTGATAATATAAATTGGTAACTTCAAGAAGAGTTTTCTCATTCTGAAGAAACATAAACTACTTTATATCTCATCTCATCTCTAGTTAGGTTGGTAATATTCAAGTAGAAGTAAATTACATTGACTGATTATTGGTACTTCATAACCAATTCATAAGTCTTTAGTATCTAGTTGTAATGATTCTATGGAGTTTCGACAATCTACTTCTTAATTTGAATGAATTTCTAATTAGGATGAATTTATACGTTGCGGTTAATTTGTTGTGGAATGAAATTAATCAGTCACTGTTATTATGTGTGCAAGTACCCCAGTCAACGAGTGCCAAATAGGATTAAACGCTCTTCCTAGATTTCGTTTGATAATCACAATCCAACTTAAATATTACTTGTGTACTATTGCTATATCGAGGTAATCCACTGGGAATGGACACATGATAACAGAGACTGACCAGTTTTTAATCAATCACTGATCAACAGGAAGATACAACTTCATCCTAATTACATATGGACACATTGTACAAATGTAATTGTCTAGACACAGCAGTCTAGTAGCGGATTTGTTGTTTTTTTTGGGGGGGGGGGGGCGGGGTAGTTCATGCTTGTACTGGATTCCGTTTGCCTGTTACAATTTAACTTAAACAATGAATTTCTGTTAATAACGTATCTTTTTACTATGCAAATAATTAATAGAACAATCATTTTTCCACTTCTTGGCTTGAAGTAGATGAAATCAGATGTGAGTAGAAACGAGATAAGTGGTTGTTCTGATATCATCAATATTTTGTCAAATGATTAATAACAACCGGTTGAAGTGATTAAATAAAAAAGGGTAGATTAATTTTGATTTGTTTTATGCGAAACAGCAATATGTACAGTTAATCAAAAATTGTATAAATACTTTCATAACTATGAAATCTGGAAGTTTTCACTTTCTGAGGAGTTCTACACTAGGACGAAACAGCTATCTATTGCTCCTTGGTTTTTATTGGTACTTTACCAACATCAATCTGTAATGTAGTTAATCAATGAGAAATGTTAATCTTTACAAAAAGAATTATGTGAATTCAATTACAATAGTGAGTTCACTAGTTATATACTTCAGCATCTTACTGAAGTTCTAGTTAGACGTCGTAACTGGTGGAGCTCAAACTTGTCGAGAGTGTGATAGTTATCACGAATGATATTGGATGATCGTCGTGTTATAAATCACAAATTGACGAAAGTTTTATTGGTAATAATGTAACACAAGCTCTATTCACTTTTTCATTAGGTAAACTTGACTTAAAGTTACTTTAGTAATAGCTAGGGAACAATATTATAGTTTGATCCGACCCAATTTTGAATTACGTCTTAAGACTAAAGCATATAAACAAACAAACTGGGTTATAATATACAGACTGATGTTGGCAGGATACCGTTGAAAACAAGGGGGCACTGGACAGCTGTCTCGTCCTAGTGTGGAACCCTTCGCCTGTGTGCACTCCAGATCTCACAGATTTAGTGATTTTGTGACAGTGAGAATCACTGAATAACCCATCTTATAAAACCATAAAACTTTATGAAAACTGACTACTTAGACACCACTACTTATTTATCAAATGTATCAACTTTCGAAAGGTATTTGTTACGTTGGCCTTTGAACTCTTCATTATTTAATCCCAACATAGATGTTCTCCTAGAAATTATACTTCCTTCATTTAAAGTTTTACACTTCAACCTCTTACTAGGACGCTTACTTATCAATTTGGACTATACAAATAATATATTCGTTTTCACTGAAGATGCTGATAGCATACAGTATCTACTGAACACCATGAGTAACAATGAAAGGATACTTAGCATACTACCTATACCGCTAAATGCAAAATGGTACATTGAGACTTGTCTATTTCATTGTCTAGATTAATTATAATAAGTACAGTTGTTCAGTACGTTGACCACAACACCTATCTCACAAGTCTCGTCAGATGCGATAAGTCGGTGTCAAAAAAGTCTAAGCTAAGATTCATAAAGGTCTTTTGCCTATGTTGAACCACCTGAGTTGTAGTGTAGATGAAATACCCATCTTTCGACAAAAGATTGAGCTTAATGCTCAACAATCTCCGCTGTTATAATCAGTCAGTATTAAAAAATAACCCATGAAAATAGATGTGCAGATGTTTCAGGTTTCTCACCACAGTCTTCTGAGTATCTCTCGTATATATTGGAATGACCAAATTAATAATGCAGATGTTAGATATATAGTACTAGGGAAAGATGATAAATCAGTGGATGAGGTTAGGAACTTTCATCACTTAAACTGGTTGTGATATGTGTTACGTATACCTATTAACTGCCTACTGCATAACTCTTATGCCGTGCGATTAAAGAAAAGTAACGAACTTTCAGAACTGTATTTTAGGAGACTATTCTCGTTATTTTATTCATGAGTGATGTAATTATCTTATTTCTATATCTGTTACGTTTCCCTTGCCAAGTTCTCTCTCAATTCCCAGTTCTCTTGCGGTTCTCTCAGTTCTGGTTGTCCTATTGTCGACCTTGGGGGGTGAATGGGCCTAGGTCAATCGTACGTTCTCGGCTAGGCACGCATCTCATTGGTGTTCGTGTCCACCAACCAAATCATCCCCATTCTCTCCTCTCTCCTCCTTCCTTTCTTCGCGTCATAACAATAACACAGTGTTGATTTGTTTAGGAGCCAAATAGAATAATGCTATGGCTGATGAAATCGAAACATAAGATCACTCTATGAAGTCGATGACTGTCAGTAAGTGTAAATCAATATGATATAATAACATAGATTCATGCATATATATATAGGAGATTCCATAGTTGATTAATAGAATAATTAATAGAATAATCATAGTTACTATGTAATGATAATCTTCTTAGTTATGTAATACAATATTCAATAAAGATACTTACTTTCTTCATTCATATGTACTAGAAAACATTTATGTAATCGACATGCTCTACAATGATTACGATGATTTCGATCAATTATACATTGTCCTTTTAAATTACCACTTGCTTTACATGTATATGAACGATTCTTATGAATACTTCGTTTAAAGAAACCAGAACATCCTAAATTGAAATAGAAAAGAAAAACAAAAACAAAACAATCTATGCATAATAATGATCATATTCAATAGATTATTATTATTATTGTGATAGTATTACTTACTTACTTCATTTATGCCTGTTACTCCTCGCTGAGGAGCATAAGCCGCTCACCACGATTCTTCACTAAACTTTGTCCTGAGCAATCCTTTCCAATTGTTTCCAGTTGATGTTCATCCTTTTAATGTCTACTTCGAATTCTCGACGCAGCGTGTTCGTTGGCCTTTCTCTTCTCCATTTCCCAACAGAATTCCATGTTAATGCTTGTCTCGTGATGCAGTCTGATGGTTTGTGTAATGTATGTCACATCCATTTTCAACGTCTTTTCCTAATTTCCTCTTCGACTGGAAGTTGGTTCGTCCTCTCCCATAGTAAGCTGTTGCTGATGGTTTCTGGCCAACGGACATTCAATATCTTTCGTAGGCAGTTGTTTATAAATACTTGTATCCGTCTGATGATATTTGCAGTAGTTTTCCACGTTTTAGTTCCATACAGCAGGACTGTCTTCACGCTCGAATTGAAGAGTCTAATTTTGAGGTTAGTTGATATTTGTTTTGAGTCCCATATGTTTTTCAACTGTAGGAATGCTGCCCTTGCTTTGCCAATCCTTGTCTTTACATCTGCATCGGACCCTCCTTGTTCATCGATGATGCTCCCCAGATATGTGAAAGTATTCAATTCTTCCAGAGTTTCTCCATCAAGTTGAATTGGGTTGGTGCTTCCTGTGTTGTATTTAAGAATCTTGCTCTTTCCCTTATGTATGTGTTAAGCCTAGTGATTCTGAAGTTGCTGCTACACTGGTTGTCTTTGCTTGCATTTGTTGGTGTGTATGTGATAGGAGAGCTAGATCATCCGGAAAGTCCAAATCATCGAGTTGCATCCTACTTGTCCATTCAATTCCGTGCATCCCCTCGGATGTGGAGGTTATTGTGATAGTATTCTAAGAGGTTATTATGACACCAACTGTTATGACGTAAGGAAGAAAGGAAGAAGGATTTGGTTGGTTGTAGCAAACGCTAATGAAGTGTGCTTAACTAATAATACGCGACAGACCTAATCGTATTCACCCTTCCCCGCAGACCGATATTAGAAGAACTAGAATCGAGAACGGAGAAACAACAGAAACCGGAAAACTTATTCTATTTCACTCATGCCTTCATATACACATAAAATCAGACCACACAGTAAACCAAACACAAATTTAACATTGATACAGAACAAAGGAAAGAGTGACAGTGAATAGGGACAACTTATACACAACTAAGCAACTGTACTTCATAGTAATAAACAATATACAAAGAGTAAATATACTAAATGGGAGGACCGGGCAAGTGGAACATAACAGTCATAGAAATAAAATGATTACATTATCCCCAGTTATAATAATTGAAATAATGTTCTAAAACACAGTTCTTGAAGATAGTCAATCTTAATTAGGTACCAGGCATATCAATGGTAGATTCTAGTTCTATAGTACCTCTGTGAATTATGATCATATTCAACTGTTAAGCTGTGTTTTGCTTAAATCTTACTGAATGCAGGAAAATAACCTCCATATAAAGACTGATTAAAGATTATCTCAACGAACTGAAGAATCATAAAAACAGTTAAAGACACACTGAGACAATCATAATGATAACTTATTTAAGTTGGATTATGACTGACAAGTGGAATCTAGAATACGCGTTTCGTCCTATTTAGGACTCATAGGTTGGATGTACCTGCATCCGAATGTTGATGTTCACAATGGGAATCACACTCAGTTCGTTTCGTGTCAAACCCTATCATGTCTACGACTAGAATACTGAATCCAGACAGTCACACTTGTACAACGGGCACAAGTTCATCTTAATACATAATGATATCTACTAATGATTTTGATTAAAACATCAGTGAATTTCAGCCAACTCTATCAAAATCGATAGTCTTGAACTTAAGTACATTGACACAAAACAGGTTGGTAGTTTAAGTACAATCTACATTAAATACTACACAAACATTTGTGGACATTCGTCATTTAAGATAATAACACTGGTAATGTTGACTATAATCTTACATTGGTAAGTATCCACATCATGATTATGTTGTTTCATGCTGGTGTCAGATCACTCCTATTCGAAACAACTGATAAAGTTCTCGCGTAATATGAAAATCAACATCTAATTCAGGGAATTCTACATCATCAGCAACATTCATGTAGTGTGATAAGGATGAACTTGTATATCCCGTTGATTTGTTATGGCGTGAAGCTGGTTAGTCTCCGTTGCTATATGTGTATCTTATGCACATCCTAATTACATATACACCCATTGAACAGGTGTGACTGTCTACACTTAGTAGTGTAGTGGTGGCATGAAACTGACTGACTAAGAATCCTACTGTAAACATCGACATTAGGATGCAGGTACATCCAGTAGATGAATCTCAAACTAGGACAAAACGTGTGTCATAGATTTCGCTTGAATAAATTTCATACTTAATAATTAACTGACATTTAAAATATGTATAATACTATATTTCAACTTAACTCCGCCTGTAGATCTCCTAGGGCTACTGCCAGTCCGAAGCCCGCGTACAGGAGGAGGGTTGGACATGGGGCTAGCACCCCCATCCCGTAAAACCCAAGCTTGCTAAAAAACACAAACCAGATAAACCATTTAAACCCTGCCCTGGGAGTAGAAGGATTTATGACGCCTCATGATGAAAGCCAAAATTCTTCGGAAGTCATCAGGCCGATGCCCCCCCCACTTCTAACAACCATAGCAAATATTTTTATAGGTACATGGAATTTTCGAACAATGTGGGAGAGTAAGAAGGCAAATCAAATGGCTGCAGAAATGAAGAGATACAACTTGACAATACTCGGAATCAGCGAAACCCATTGGACTTAAGCTGGATAGGGAACATTGGCTTCGGGATAGACGCTACTATACTCCGGCCACGAAGAGGAAAATGCTCCTTACATCCAAGGAGTTGCTCTGATGCTGTCCAATAAAGCATGTAACGCACTTGTGGGATGGGAACCACATGGACCCAGTATCATCAGAGCATCTTTCAAAACAATGAAGAAAGGGATTACAATGAATATTATTCAATGCTATGCACCAACCAACGACGGCAACGACGAAAACGAAGATCAGTTTTACGATAGACTGCAATCAATTATAGCAAAGTGTCGAGGAAAGGATCTGACAATACTGATGGGGACCTAAACGCCAAAGTCGGAATGGACAACACTGGATATGAAGAAATCATGGGACGACAGGGACTGGGAGACAGAAATGACAATGGTGAAAGATTTACAAACCTATGTGCCTTCAACAAATTGGTTATAGGTGATACAATATTTCCCCCCCCCCCCACAAACGCATACACAAGGCTACATGGGTCTCACCGGATCATACTACAGAGAATCAAATCGATCATATATGTATCAATAAAAAATTTAGAAGATCAATGGAAGATGTGTGAACAAGGAGAGGAGCTGACATAGCTTCAGACCACCACCTGGTGATTTCTAAAATGAAACTGAAGCTAAAGAAGCAGTGGACAGCCGGAGTAGCAGCAGCATAACGGATCAATACAGCCTGTCTCCGAGACACTGACAAACTCAATGAACTCAAAATAGCTCACAACAACAGGTTCCAAGTATTACAAAATCTACCGAAAGAAAAAGAAACTACTATGGATGATAACTGGAAATGAATCAAAGAAGCACTAACTTCAATGTGTCAGGAGGTTCTAGGCCACAAGAAGCACCATTATAGGGAATGGATCTCCACTGAGACATTGAGAGAAATTCAACAAAGGAGGCACAAGAAAACAGAAGTCAACAACAGCCGAACAAGAGCAGAGAAAATAAAGGCTCAAGCTGAATACTCAGAAGCAAATAAGCAAGTAAAGACTAGCATTAGAGCCGACAAACGGGAATACATCGAAGGCCTTGCAACGACAGCGGAGAAGGCTGCAAGAGAAGGAAATATGAAACAGCTATACGACACAACGAAGAAACTGGCAGATAAACATGGTAAACCAGAGCGACCGGTCAAGAACAAAGAAGGCAAGACACTCACTGAGATTCAAGAACAAAAGAATAGGTGGGTAGAACACTTTGAGAAACTCTTGAATAAGCCAGCTCCACTGAACCCACCAGACATCGAAGCAGCACCTACAGATCTCCCGATAGATGTCACTTCACCAACGATGGAAGAAATCAAGATGGCCATCAGATAAATGAAAAGTGGGGAAGTAACAGGACCGGACAATATACCAGCTGAAGCACTCAAGTTAGATATCGACCTAACAGCAAGGATACTCCACGTTTTATTCAAAAAGATCTGGGAGGAAGAACAAGTGCCGGCAGACTGGAAAGAAAGACATCTTATCAAGAAACCAAAGGAAGGTGATTTGAGCAAATGTGACAACTACAGAGGGATCACGCTACTGTCGATACCAGGGAAAGTATTTAACAGAGTATTGTTGAACAGAATGAAAGATTCAGTGGAGGCTCAACTTCGAGATCAACAAGCTGGTTTTCGTAAGGATCGGTCGTGCACAGACCAAATAGCAACACTACGGATCATCGTTGAACAATCAATTGAATGTAATTCACCACTGTACATCAACTTCATTGATTATGAGAAGGCGTTTGACAGTGTAGATAGGAGAACACTATGGAAACATCTTCGACACTACGGTGTACCAGAGAAACTCGTCAACATCATCCGGAACTCTTACGACGGAACACAGTGCAAAATTGTGCATGGAGGACAACTGACAAATGCACTCCCAGTGAGGACCGGAGTCAGACAAGGTTGCCTGCTCTCACATTTTCTCTTCCTCCTAGTGGTTGAATGGATCATGAAGACCTCCACATTTGAGGGAATGTACGGGATTCAATGGACAAGTAGGATGCAACTCGATGATTTGGACTTTCCGGATGATCTAGCTCTCCTATCACATACACACCAACAAATGCAAGCAAAGACAACCAGTGTAGCAGCAACTTCAGAATCACTAGGCTTAACACATACATAAGGGAAAGAGCAAGATTCTTAAATACAACACAGGAAGCACCAACCCAATTCAACTTGATGGAGAAACTCTGGAAGAATTGAATACTTTCACATATCTGGGGAGCATCATCGATGAACAAGGAGGGTCCGATGCAGATGTAAAGACAAGGATTGGCAAAGCAAGGGCAGCATTCCTACAGTTGAAAAACATATGGGACTCAAAACAAATATCAACTAACCTCAAAATTAGACTCTTCAATTCGAGCGTGAAGACAGTCCTGCTGTATGGAACTAAAACGTGGAAAACTACTGCAAATATCATCAGACGGATACAAGTATTTATAAACAACTGCCTACGAAAGATATTGAATGTCCGTTGGCCAGAAACCATCAGCAACAGCTTACTATGGGAGAGGACGAACCAACTTCCAGTCGAAGAGGAAATTAGGAAAAGACGTTGAAAATGGATGTGACATACATTACACAAACCATCAGACTGCATCACGAGACAAGCATTAACATGGAATTCTGTTGGGAAATGGAGAAGAGAAAGGCCAACGAACACGCTGCGTCGAGAATTCGAAGTAGACATTAAAAGGATGAACATCAACTGGAAACAATTGGAAAGGATTGCTCAGGACAAAGTTTAGTGAAGAATCGTGGTGAGCGGCTTATGCTCCTCAGCGAGGAGTAACATGCATACGTAAGTTTGTAAGTATATTTCAACTTAATAGTAATATAATGAATTTATGTTTTTTATATTTTAAAGTTTTAGGTTCGATTCCTGGTGAAATTGTAATACGCTGATTAGTCTTCAATTATACTTTATCTATAGCATTATAAACAATATACTAAATAAATAACTATATCAATAGTTTATCTAAATCATTATGTTAATTACTTACCATCACAACTATATACACCATAATGTTTACCAGTAGATCGATCACCACAAACACGACATGGTATATTAAGCAGACGATAATCTAAAAGTTTAACAAAACAGATCATTCGTTAAGGTTTTTATAGTACTTACAAGAGAACAAACATTACTAAAAGAATTCAGATGGTTATTGATGGTATTGATTGAATACATTTAGTGACTGATATTGATAGGGTACCAGTGAAAACTATTGGATAAGGAAAAGATGTTTCGTTATAACTTGGAACGTCTCAACATTGAACTTCCTGCATTCCACCCTAATGGGCTTCAGTTTGGTAAATACCTAACTCTCTGCGCCATTAGGTGTCCAACGGTTGAATTCCAATATTTATCAGTTTATGATATATAACAGGATGATTATCTATTGTCATTGTTAGTAACTGTTTCACTCTTAACAAGTTTGAATTCCACCAATCACGACCTGTCCGGTACATGCATAAGTTAGCCAATAGTGAAATGTGATTTAGATGGTTAATTTTATTGAATACGTTACAGATTGATGTTGTTAGGGTATCATTGAAAACCATAGAGAATTAGTCTGATATTATTCAAAAAAATTATTAGAAACTAAAAAATGTGCAGCTTATTGATTTCATTCGAATAAATAACTTTTAAACAGTGAACTACCTAACAACATAACATTGATTAAACCAACAATATTCATGTTACGTAATAAGTAGTTGCCATGTTAACAATTGAGTTTTATGCATTAATTTTAACCTTGAAATAAATACTTTTGTTTATATCAACTTTCAATAATCAACATCGTATCGTTTAGATATACGTCATTTCACTGATTATTCAGCATGTTTTATTGATATTCAATAGGTAAACATAATGATAATAATAATTAGAAACTGTTATATTGAATGACTAAACAAGAGTAACAAAGTTTTAGAACTGAGTTTTAGAAGACTATTTCTAGTATTAGATTGAATATGTCACAGATTGATGTTTGCAGGGTACCACATAAAACCAGGAAGCACCGGGTGATTATTTCGTCCTAGTAAGGAACTTCTCAGCAGTGTGCACCCCTAAATCCACCGCAGAGGTTTCAGGTTAGCGAACACCTAACCTTCTGCATAAATGATCGTCGTGCTGTTTATCACAAATTGATGAAAGTAGGAAATCTACCACTGGATGCCGTTCCAGTGGTGCAGATGGTTAGGCGTTCGCCGTCAACCCGAAGCTCCTGATGTGGAATTTGGGGTGCGCACTGCTGAGGAGTTCCACAGTAGAACGAAACAGCTATCCAGTGCTCCCTGGTTTTCAATGGTACCCTGCTAACATCAATCTGGGATATATTAAATCAAATAAAATAACCATTCTTCACAAAAATTAACCATCCCAATCGAGCTATTTCTATTAGTTTACTTATGGGTAATGTAAATAATGTATACGTAGGGTTGTTGCGTTTCTCTTACCCTATCCACTTATTTGATATATTCACTGTTAGTGTATTGTTTCTTATTATGAACTACAGTTAATTGGTTGTGTACATGTTACCTCTTCTCATTGTTACTATCTCCTTTGTTTTGCATTAATGTTAACTTCTCAATTGGTTCACTGTATAATTTGATTGATTCATCGGTTTACGTTACTCCTATACTGACTTGGGATAGAGTTGCCGTCGGACAGACTTAAAGTAATTAACCAGGCATTCGTTGATGTGGTTATTGTAACCATGTACACACAAGGCTATATCGATCAACTGATCTCATAGCAGTCTATGTTCTACGTTATTACAAAAACGTTTTAGTAGTTATCTATGAAGTCTAAAAGAATTAACTAAACGATTAGCGTAACATTCAATGTTACTGTCAACATTTCATTTATCAAAATTGATACTTTTATGATTCAAGTGAATTGTGATTGACAAGCAAACTCTAGAACATACATTTCTTTGTATTTTTTTGCATTTATCGACTAGATGTACTTCAACATATAGCAACAATGAATAATCACTTTGAATCCATAAGAGAAACAGAAAGATACAAATTCATCCTTGATACTTTTGGGCATTTAAAATGATGTTCATTGTTATGATTATTAAGTCACCTGCAAAAGAAATCAACTCTACGAATAGGAATAATGTATATTGATTACATGCGTTAAGTAGCACTACGCTATGCCTGTAGTTCTTCTAGGGTTACTGCCAATCCGAAGCCCAAGTAAAGTAGGAGGATTGAGCATGGAGCTAGCATTTGCATCCCATAAAATCCAAGTTTGCTAAAAATAAGCTAACCAGATTAAATAAGCTAAACCATCGTTTTCTAGAGATAGATATTAAGTGTAGTTCATTATATTCGTCATTGATTAATGTTAGCTGTGTATCAGTGAAGATCAGGAACAGTAATTAAACTCTTCTTTCCTGTAAAGCAACTTCATAACAATCAACACTCTTTATTCAATCCATGAATTTAAATAAAGACCTTGAAATCTTATGACGAATCTTTAATCATCTAAATCATTCAGCTGAATGATGTCCAATGGTAAAATTCTCATTATTATCAATTAACGACACAGTAGGATGATCAGTACCATCAGACTGCATCACGAGACAAGCATTAACATGGAATCCTGTTGGGAAACGGAAAAGGGGAAGGCCAAAGAACACGCTGCGTCGAGAATTGGAAGCAGACATTAAAAGGATAAATAGCAACTGGAAACAATTGGAAAGGATTGCTCAGGACAGAGTTAAATGGAGAATCGTGGTGAGCGGCTTATGCTTCTCAGCGAGAAGTAACAGGCATAAGTAAGTAAGTAAGGATGATCAGTCAATTTGACTAATGATAATGTTTAAACTCACTTCGGAGACATTTCGTAGTATTACGCAATCTTTCCCCCCCCCCCCCGAAAAAAAATGTAATCATTCAACAGAACTTGTGTAATAATGTTTGATAAGTAGAATTCATTAAACTCTTATTATGTGAATTTAATTCAATGTAAGTTAGTTACTATGCTATTTAACGGTATAGAAACAAATTTATTCTACTTTATTATATAGAATTATCACTATGCTGGTAATGCTTGTACAAAGTTATTCCAGTCAATAATAATCATTCCACTTGTCAGTTACAGTTCAATTTAAACATTACTTATAAACTACCACCATGTTGAGGCAATCAGCTCAGGATTCACATATAACAATAGAGGCTAAGCAATTTCATTACATAACTAAACAATGGGAAGATACAAGCTCAACCTAATTATAACCGTCTTGATATACAGTAGCTTAGTGGTATACGTAGTGGTGTTTGACAGTAGGCGAACTGTGTTGGAATCCCAGTGTAAGCATTAACATTACGATACTGGAAGATCTAGCAGACGAGTCTTAAATAGAATGGAACGTGCATTCTACATTCCACATGTCAGTCACCACTATATCGTGGCAATCCACTTAGGATGCACATATAATAATAGAAGTTGATCAGTTTCAGTCCATGAGTAATCAGCGGAAAGATACAAGCTTAACCTAATAATAACCATTGTAAGTCGATTGATACAAAAATGCATGTAGTTCATCTTATCATATCTTAGTTTGTAAATTTCGATCATTTACAATTTATCTTAGATTTAAGAAGTAACAGTTTGAAGTATTCGATCTAAAGTACAATTCATAAGGGATGGGGGGGGGGGTGGATTGAGGACGATGGCGTTCTGAAAGTTCGCTACTTTTCTTTAATCGCCTAGCGTAACAGTTCTAAAGCACAGTTCTCGAAGATAATCAATCTTCTTTAGTTGCCTATCAAATCATCACCTATCAACATAGTATGAATGTTCAATTATTTTCATGAAATGTAGTCATTTATTTTATTAACATGAATTCTTCATAATATAACAAAAGAAATAACTGAAAAGGTAATCGGTGGGTGGGGGGTGGGCGGCAGGGATGGAGGAGATTGTTATGTAACTGTTGGGTAGGCTCAGAAAAGCCCTCGCAACAAGTTCAATCTGGCATAGAAATCAATGGGATAAATTGCGTCCAATCAGAGCGCAGATAGTTTTTTATCCGAAACTTCTAGACAGAGAGAAGTCACGTGCTATGTCTGTGATTAGTCAATTGTCTTGGCACTATTGTGTTTGAAGGTTACGGAATTCTCTAGAAGCTTGACGGACATTTATGATAATATATATATCCTAGTTTTCTGTACATAATCGGAACTCTTGTAGCAAAGTGTTTTTTGCAGTATTTCCTGTCTTCTCTCTCGTGTTCCTGTTGACGAGTAGTTTCAGCCTGAGGGTCGAATCATAGCTTTGAAGTCGAAGCGTGCGGTTAACCTAGACAAGATAACAATTGACGACGGAGATCTTTGCGGTCGATAAAAGACCTAAACCGACGCGTCACAACAGTAACAAACTAAATAAAATAAAACAATTTCCAAAAAGCCAAAAAAAACATAAATACAAAACGATTTTCAGTTCTTTTTTAATTCTTTCTTTTTTGTTCTTTCACATGAATATTTTTCAATGCTTCAATAAAAATGTTCTTTTTTCAGTTGTTAGGTTAACTCAATTGAGACAAATTAACCTACAAACACCCACACCTACACACACACACACATTAGTACATAAATAGGTACATGTGCCAGTTTGTTACTAAGTAAGTGAGTAAGTGAATAAGTGAGAAAACAGTACAGCATAGAAAAGAATCTTTTTCATCAATTCAACATAGTAACAGATGTTTTGTCAATTTGATAGTTGAATTGTTTATTTTCATGTTTTTATACTTTAAAACATTCTTTTATTGAATATATTATCAATAAGATTTACATTATCTATCATTTTTGATTGTATTCTGCCTTATCTTACACTTATTTTATATTTCTATTATGATTACTTAATTATTAAAATATAAAATGTCATTTTTATTATCCCTCAACTACTTATATAATATTTAAGTAGTATAAATTAGGATAGAAAAAATTAAGAGAAAAAGTGAAAATGTCATGAAATTTCATCATATTTATCATAGATTTATCATTAATAGATAAGGAATCACTTAAAGAAATGAATACATAACTAAATACATAAGTTGAAGTGGATGGCGACGGATGGGGAAAGCTTGAGAATAGGGAGGGATTGGGGGGGGGGGGAGTAGTGGATTAAAAAGAGTAACGTTCACTAAAATTGACTAGTCACTTCATGTCTGTTAAATTTTGTTTCTAATGCAATAAAATGATGAGAACCATGTAACATATGGAAATAAAGTAAAAGTTGATTGATTATCAATCAAAAACAAAAAAAAAAAACATTAAATTGTATCATGAAAAAAAAATTTTATTTTGTTAAGATTTTTCTTTTTCTATGTTACTTACAATTTTACTAAATGACAAGAAAAAAAAAGAAGAAAAACAATAACCATTAAGTGAATAATGATGTTTTAAAAATGATTACTAAGTAGCATAGATGAATATAATGGACTGAGTTGGGGGGGGGAGGTGAGGTGGGTGAGTGTTACTGTAAGTTAAAAGTAACAAGAACAACAACAACGAATCAATTGTAAACAAATGAAAAATGAAAAAAAACAAAACAAAAATATTTATCATTCACATTAACAAATGTTTTATAAAGTCATAAAGAAACAACTGACAATTCCGTTATTTATTAATTCACATGAAAGAAGTTCCTTCATTATACAAAATGTATGCATAAATCACTGATAGATCAGGGATAGATAGATAGATAGATAGATCAGGGATAGATGACGGATATTCGATGAATACATTGATGAATCCATGTATTCGTTCTATCAGTTTCTGAACAACGTTCTTAAAAAATTATGCATATTTTACATCTTTACAAAGATTTAACTCTATTTATGCTATGTTTTAAACGATTCCTTCGTCCCCCTCCGGGCCTATTCACATCGATATTCTCGTCAAGTTTCATATATAAATATATATTTGAATTGTTGCATAGTAGATGATTATTACTGATATGTCGGGCACCTTAAAAAGATTGATTATCTTCCAGAACTGTTCTTTAGAACATTATTCGAATTACTATAACTGTGGACAATGTAATCATTTCATTTCTATGAATGTTACGTTCCCCTTACCCGGTACTCTCGTTTAGTATATTACTCTTAGTATATTGTTTATTACTATGAACTACAGTTACTTAGTTGTGTATAAGTTGTTCCCATTCACTGTCACCATTTCCTTTGTTCTATATCAATGCTAGATTCTTCATTGGTTTACTGTGTGGTCTGACTTTGTGTATACATAAAGGCATGATTGAAATACAATCTGTTTCCAATCCTATCTCGGATTCTGGTTCTGTCTGGTTGGTTCTTCTATGCGCTTAGGGGCAGCGCGCATTTATTAACTGGGCACTCCTCATTAGCGTTTCGTTCAGCCAACCACTTTTCTTCTCTCCATGACAATTACTTAGAACACAAATGAAAACTGCTATTTTTTTGAGGTATTTCCATAAGTTGTGGTTCAATGGATTACAATAAAATTTTCAATTCAACCGTTAGGCTCATTGATAACTGAAAATAAGTGTTATATTGTCAACAGCATCAGTAATAATGTGAGATGATAATCAGGGATTTAAAACTATTCTCAATGAAAACGTAGATTTGTGAACCCCATGTACAATCAATTGCATTTACAAATGTACTTCATTTCTAACACCTTAAACAATCAGTCTCTATCACGTTACTCTTCAGAAGTGACTGAAATTTCCTTGTGTTGAAACAAAGGCTTAAGTCGGTTGTCAACAGGTCATTTTATGAAGTTAAGTTAGTTGTAATAGAAAAGTATAGGTTATTCATTCACAATAAACTTAAACAGCATGTAAACGAATGCATCATATCTCACTGTATCTATCAATTTACATGTATATGTGAACACACATACATAAAGAGGAGTAATCATGATCTACATGTAAAGGTGAGTAGCTGAACACATACCTAAATGGCTACAAAAGCAAGTGAACTCGAAGGGAAAAATAAAAGTACAGAATAAGCAACCTTCATTGTCTGTTGCTAAACACTTAGTTGAGACAGGTCACATATTTGGTATCAAATCATTTTTTGTGGTTTTGTATAAAAGTGCTTTAGTAGGTTTGTACAGAAGTTCAACCCCATCCCGGCTCCTTGTGTGTTCGCTGTATTATCCTTATTTACTTAGTCTATACTCAAATTCTTTTAGCAACCTTATATTTTTCTTATATAAATACCTTAACAAGTGTAATGTGTGATCCGATTGTTCGGAATGTGTGTTACGTAAGTATACAGACATTACATAACACTCTGATATGCTTCATCTTCTTATTGTTCTATCATAATCTATCAATAGACAAATTTTACTTGACTG
Organism: Schistosoma mekongi; assembly: GCA_034768735.1. Lineage (NCBI taxonomy): Eukaryota > Metazoa > Platyhelminthes > Trematoda > Strigeidida > Schistosomatidae > Schistosoma > Schistosoma mekongi. Next base: position 1,023,476 of record CM068308.1, read on the forward strand.
AATATATCGCAGATTGATATTAGCATAGTACCATTGAAAACCAGTGAGTACTAGACAACGGCTTCGTTCTAGTGTTAAACTATTCAACAGTGCCCAACCCAGATTCCGCACCAGGGGTTTCAGGTTGACAGGTTGTGTACTGTTGAGGAGTTCCACACTAGAATGAAATAACTCTTCAGTGCTTCCTTGTTTTCAAAAGTACCCTGTCAATATCTATCTATCTGTGATGCAATCAGTTAATCTTTCAAATGTTTCTTTAAATGTTATCCATTCAAATTGTTAACATTCATGTCAGTGGAATTCTCATTCATCAACTGATAATATTTTGTATATTGGCGTGAATTTGATTATTTTCAACTTTTTTTTGCCTAGAATCGTCGTTTATGGATACTGCTAGTTCTAAGCCAGGATACATGGAGGCAGGTTAAGCATAAAGTTAGCAATAACTGCGGTAAAAAACACACTAACCACTATGTCATAGTGATTTCAAAGGATTCAATAATGATTCTTCATGATATATGTAGATATACAATGTGATGACCTACTGTTTATCGTTTTGATAAAGGTATTAACGTATCTGTATTTTATACACCTGGATAGTATCATCAAACAAATGCTTCTGTTTACTTACCCACTTTCCCCATTCTTGTTTAATTTCATAGTTGACATACTGTTGGAAATTACACTTTCATCGTCTGACTTTTCAGAAATCGATCTCCTACCAGGAGATCCACTTATTGACTTAGAATATGCTGACGATATAGTCCTGTTTGGCGAAGACGCTGATAAGATGCAGAAACTTTTAACAGCAATAAGCACCAATGCAAGCAAGCATGTTCGGAATGCGTTTCTCCCCCTCTAAATGCAAACTATTGCTCCAGGACTGGTTTTCGTCAACACCTGAACTAAAGATAGGGAGTGAAGTAGTTGAGCACGTCGACCACTACACGTATCTTGGATGTCTGATTAGCCCTAATGGGTAAGTCACGGACGAAATCGCAGTACGAATTCAAAAAGCTCGTTTGACTTTTGCCAACTTACGTCACCTGTGGCGTAGACGAGATACTCGTCTCTCAACGAAAGGAAGAGTGTACTGCGCAACAGTTCGCTCTGTCTTACTGTATGGGTGTGAGACGTGGCCATTAAGGGTAGATGACACTCGACGGTTATTAGTTTTAGACCATCGATGTCTACGAAACATCGCTCGCGTTAGCCGGGATCACCGAGTTAGTAATAACAAGGTTAGACGACGGGTGTTAGGCAAAAGTGGTAAATCAGTCGATGAGGTTGTGAATCTTCATCGACTGAGGTGGTTGGGACATATGTTGCGTATGCTCAACCACCGTCTTCCTCGACGCGCAATGCTGGGTGATATAGGAATAGGATGGAAGAGAGTTAGAGGCGGCCAAACGAAAACACGGCATCAGTCCATGAAGTCACTGACTTCCGGTTTGAGTCGTGTCGGTAGCTGAAGACTACCTGGATGGGGTTCTCGCGATTACCGTAACAAGTGGCTAGAAACACTGAGTGACATAGCCGAGAATCGGCCAGAATGGCGCAGATGTATTCACTCATTGTTCTCCTTTGAATCATGAGCTTTAAATTATTCCATAACTTTCTTTCTACGCTTTCTTAAGCATATTCTATATGTTCACACACTCCTTGTTACTATTATTATTTTATTTTATTGAAGCAACTTCTACTAATGTTGGTGGTGTTAATCTTGCAGTGCCATGGTGGTATGGCAACTTGAACCGATGCACACATGTGCCAGGTTCTATGTTGATTGTACATACATACATACATACATACATCTGTTTACTTAGTTTACAGTATACTAAGCTTTTTTTCTTTTTAAGTAGTATATATTTACATTATTTCAATATATTCAATTGGAATGGTTATTTTTTTTTTTAGAGATTGATTATTTCTTTTGATTGAATATGTCACAACTTGATATTGGTTAGGGTACCATTGAAAACCAGAGAGTACTGAATAACTGTATCGTTCTAGTGTGGAACTCCTCAACAGTGTGTTTGTTAACTATTAATCAATATGAAAAATATGCTATGTTGACTGTGATTATTTGCATAGATACTCTTAGTTCAATGAATAGAAGCGTTTTAGCTAAACATCTAAAATATTTCAGTTACTCCTGTAAACTGAATAGTTTGGATGTGTATGTATGTTCATTGGATAGATAATCTAGATACTGTGTACTCTTACTACTCATTTGACTTACAAATTTTTAGATCCTATAGAAGTTGTTTTATTCTCTGGTATCAATCATGATTTATTAAGAAGACCAATCAATGTAGAAGACATTCTAATTGCTACAATTAAATCTGTTAGCAATACTGTTTGTAAACATCAACGGATTCTTTTCATTTGTTCTTTACATGTCTATTGACTGTTAACTAACCACATATGAATACCATAAGACATTTCTTACTATAAAACATTATGATCCAAGATAAATTGACGAGATATCAACAAGTTTATATTTCAATTGAGATGGTTATTTTTGTGGAGATTGGTTATTTGATTTGATTGACTAAATCACAGATTAATGTTGGCAGGGTACCATTGACAACAAGGGAGCACTGGATAGGTGTTTCGTTCTAGTATGGAACACCTCAGCAGTGCACACCCACGATTCCGCACCAGGGACCTTAGATTGACGGCGAACGCCTAACCATCTGCACCACTGGGACGGCATCCAATGGTAGAATTTCCACTTCCATCAATTTGTGATATATTTCTAATTTTATTGATTTAAGTATTTCGATGAGTCCCAATTACGACGAAATATCTATCCAGGATTCCGCTTATCAGTTACAATTAAACTTAAAAACAGTTACTTTTCATTGAAATATCACAAATATATACTACTTATTACTGTAAACTACTTATTCTATACTCTATGTGCTGCTTATACTATTCTTAAAGTTTCTATTTTGATTTTGTTTGTTTAAAACAATCAAGACTACATTCATGAGATCATATTAAAACTTCAAAGTTATCTCATTCGGGTGTATTAATTAGTCAAAGTATAATAATCATCAAGATGATCTAATATGCAGTGTTGTATGATTATCTAACGAATATTATATAAGTTGGATTGTGACTGACAAGTGGAATCGAGGACGCACGTTTCGTTCTATTTGCAACTCATCGGCTGGGTGTACCTGCATCTGAATGTTGATGTTCTATAACAAATCAATGGGAATATACAATTTCATACAAATACCGATGTGCCCGTTGAACAAGAGTAACTATCTGGACTCAGTAGTCTAGTGGTGGACGCTGTGGCGTTCCCACTGTGAACATCAACAATGGGATGTATGTGTATCCAGTTGATGAGTCCCAAGTAGGATGAAACGCGTGTCCTGGATTTGGTTTTGCAGTCACAATCCAACTTAAATAATACTTGTGTATAATTCGCTATATCGAGGCGATTCGTTCAGGATGCACATATAGCAACAATGACTGACCAGCTTCAGTCTCTAACAAATCAACAGGAAAATACAAGATCATCTTAATACTAATGAATATTAGTCAGTTACACAAATTAGTAAGCCGACAAGTGCAATTCATAAAGCACATTTTGTCGTATTTGGAGTCTTTCCAGTTGGTTGTACCTACATCTCACTGTTGATATTCACATTGGAACTTAAAGTCAGTTCATTTTATCAAATACCACTTCGTTCATGATTAATCTATTGAGTCTAGACACCTTCAGTTATACAAAACAAACACGCATATATTTACAAGTTATATGCACATACTTATTATACAAGTACGTTTCTTTAGACTTGGTAGTCTATTGCTGAATGCAATGATGTTTAACACAAAGTGAAATGAATTTGAATCTCCGATTCAACTGACGAGTTGCCAGCTACAATTACAATCTAAATCATACATATGAGTTTTAGTTGTATTGAGGTAATTCGCTAACGATATAAAATATAACAATATGAACTAATTAGTTTTAGTGTATATCATATCAATGAATTGAAACATTAACTTCCTAAACAATGCACAATGATTGATGTCAATTAGTTGATTTCTTGTTTTTATGCTGTAACTGATGATAGGAAACATCGAAATTTTCTTTATCTAAGAGTTCATTATTTTTACTTGAAGTGTCCTTCTTGAGTACTACCACCACTATCATCATCATCATCATCCAGATCATCATTATCATCACAAAATTTGAATACCGAGTATATATACAACATATATGAATAGAATCTAATTGTAAATTATCTAACTTAGAGAATGAAATTAAAGAGAATTTCGATGTTTTGCTCAACAAGCTGGTTCAAACTTCTTCAGGAAAATAATCACAATCAAGAATTATTAAATACATATGTAAATAGGGGGGAGGGAGGGGAGTTAAATGTCACTATGAATATCCAATCGTATGCATAGTAAAAACATGTTTTTACATAAGTCATTGTGGAGATATGTACTTTTAGTTGACTGAATACGTCACAGATTGATGTTGCCAGGGTACCGTCGAAAGCTAGGTAGTAATGGCCAACTGTTATGTTATAGTTTGGAATTCCTCAGTAGTACTCACTACAAATTCCGCACCAGAGGCTTCAGGTTTGCAAACCCCTAGCCGTTTGCATCAATAATCACCACACCAATGACTAATTTCAGGGTGTTCTTAAAGTTCATACTTGTTGGATTTGAGACAATTATCATGGATGACGATTGATGATCGTCGTGCTATACATCACAAATTGATGGAAAAGCGAATTCTAACATTAGATGCCGACCTAGTGATGCAGAATATTAGATATTCACCAATCTAAAACCTCTGAGAAGTGTAATGTTGAATCGTTGTAGATGTAGTAAGGTATGCATTACCTGTGTACTTATATATGGTACTATCTATCATCTTTTCACATATATTACTCTGAGCTATGTTTAAAGATAGGGCTAGATAATCAAACGCGGTGGCGTTTGACACGAAGCGGACTGAGTTCGAATCCCAGTGTGAACATCAACATTGGGATGCAGGCACGTCCAGCCGATGAGTCCCAAATAGGACGAAACCGGCGTCCTGGATTCCGCTTGCCAGTCACAATCCAACTTAAATATATAACTTGAAGATTAGCTTGTTGTTAAATCATGTAAATTTGACTAAGTGAATAAATGGATGTAATAATATTTATGTATCAAAGGACTAAATAATACTGAACACTATCTATACATTGATAATATTAGAATGTGTTGCTAGGTGGAATAATACATAATATTTGAATTCATTGTTTCAATCATTCGTTACCATGGTGAAATTAACAGTACTCAGTCTCTTTGTTTTATACTGTTACAAGAAGACTTTAAATGTTAAATGTTTCTTTATAAGAATAAATTAGAAAGTTTATCAAGTAAGAAAAAAAATACTACTTATTCCAGTCTACTTAAATATTCTCCCCTCTCTGAATTCCTATAAACAACATATTCAATCATCTTATGTATATAGTTTATGTAATCCGAAATAAACTTGGTATATTCAGTTTCTCATTCTCCAACCTTCTTTCCTTTCCTTTCCTCTCCTTTCCACCCTCCCTCCTCTTTCCTCTTTCCTACTTTACTTTCTTGTTTCTTCTTCTATTATTATTTTCATTATTTTCATTAGATTCTACTTAATAAATATAACCTATTCGAAGTACGTAGAAATAAAAAAAACAACTAAGATGTATTTGCTATGTTTGGCACTTAAAGAAGATTGATTATCTTCAAGAGGTATTTATCTGTAGATTATTTCAGTATGTTTGGTTATATTCAAGGTGAACAATTGATTTCTATTATCATCCAGTTTCCCTTCCCCCCCCACCCTCCACTTTACTCTATTCTTTCATTTGACATATTAACTGTTGTACCTCATGGATGAACTATGGTTAATCATTTGTGTCTACGTTATTCCACTTCATACTTACTATTACTCCTATTTTGTATTGATGTTAGCTTGTGAATTGGTTGACTGTGTAAAATATGATAGGCTTCTTTTCAATTGATCTATCGTCTTGTGTTCTTCTATCTCCAGCTTGCAAATGAATGAGCATAGAGTAGATGAGTAGTTATCGACTAGGTACACCTCGTTCCATTAGCATCTCAATACACTAACCGCTTTACCCATGTTATAACATTACTCTATATATACATATTTGTTTATTTCAATGATACTTAAATAAATAATTTCAAATGCTTACAGAACAACTTTGTTATATATTTATGTCTATACAATGTCTCGTTACTTAAATAACTATATAAGTAACTTATTTAGTTAGTTAAGTAATTAACTGCATAAATAACTTAAATAACACCTGAATCTAATGTATGTGTATGTTATATCAGTGTAAGTGTTGACAATATAAAAGACAATCTTCTACTTAGAAGAAGAACACTTCAACAATGATGATATTCATAGAATACCTCTTCTTAATTGATTATCATAAGCTATAGCATTAATCTTATCTTTATTCAATATTAACTAGAAAAATTTTACTTATTCAATATACTTAAACTTATTATAATCCGCTTACAAAAAAAAATCATAAAGAATCATTCTATAACTTTTAATAAACAAAATCAAACAAATACTACTTATTCTAATCTCCCACCATTCATTTCTTTCTTCCGCCATTTTCTTTTTTAAGCTCATTTAAACAAATTATCATTAAATATACACGTAATTAGGTTAAAATTAACTTTTATTAATATTACTTATTAAGAAGAAGAAAGTGTAAGATGAATAATTAAATTTACACAAATGTTCAATTGTTATTGAATTAAGGCGGGAAAATGTAACAATTTAAACCTATTAACGTATTTGTTGGGATGGCTCCCAAAAACTTCAACGAAGCCTTCAGAACCCTTGAAGGAGCCGGAGACATTCCGTCCAATCACTGATCAGTAGAACCTTTTAGACTCTCGACGTAGAGCGTTCCGATTGAACGGATCAGAATACTGATTTATTTGTTTCAGAAAACTATAAATATACGAACAATTTATACATGACTTCATTTCCCATCTCACCGGAATAAAGTTTTCTGTTTTCTCGTCTTCTGATTTTTCGACTAGGAGAGTTCAAGACATTCAAATGCTAAGACTGCTTTGCGACTAGTCAAGTTATCAAGTACGAGATATAACAGTATTCAATGATATGTTTATTTGATAACTATTTACAATAATAAAATATTATTTATAATATTTAATAAATGTTCTTTATAAAAAATCTGAATGTTGTTAGTTCGAGTCCTGCATAGATTTGATTGAGTACTATACTAGAATGAAACACATGTGTTGTAGTAATTCCAAATGATCAATAGTACTCAACTGTGATAACTACAAATAATTAAATGAGATGTTAACCTCCATAAGATCGTTATAACTCGATTTTAATCAACGTAACAGTAGTCATATATGACTTTAAATCATTTCTGTATTCATTTAATTAAAGGAGTACAACATACAGAAATGTTGTATGAATTGGATTGTGACTAGCAAATGGAATCTAAAACTCGCGTTTCGTTCTATTTTGTACTCAACACAATCTACTCAGAATGTACATATACCAGTAGAGATTGAACAGTTTCAATTCATGACAAATTAACGAGAAGATCCAAACATATTCGAATTACACACTAATGTCATATTTAGTCAGTATTTCAGTTCAATCAACTGGAGGTTGTATTATGACACAAAATAAATTGGTCAGTTTGTTGAAACGCTTATTGCAAGTGCCTAGTCGATAAATACATATCTACCGTATGCCAACTCACTCCTAAGCCAAAGATAAAAGAACCAGAATCATATTATATTCCACGCATTCCTTCATATAAACATAAAACCTGACGGCACAACAAATCAGTTACGAATTTAACATTAATACAGAACAAAGAAGATAGTGGTAATGAACAGAGACAACTTGTACACAACCAATTAACTGCAGTTTATAATAAGAAACAATATACTAAGAGTGAATATACTAAACCAGAGGAAAGGGTAAAGGGAACGTAATGGTTATAGGAATAAAATGTTTATATTACCCACAACTAAAATAATTGAAGTGGCATTCTAAAACATAGTCCTGAAAGTACGTTCCTCTTCTTTAACTGTCAAACATGATAGTTTGCTTGAACTTATCCTCTATGGATAAATTCATCGTAGTTCATTAAGATTTGTAGAATAAAAATTACAACTATTTATCTAGTAGATAAAACAAAGATGTGGAACCTAAGATCTAAACAAAGATAAACAGACAATACACTTATTTTATTGTGACCGATTCTCGGCTCTGACACTTAATAACTTCAACTACTGATTATAATTAGCATGTGGACCCTAACAAGATATTCTCCAACTACGAACATGATTTAGACCAAAGGTCAAAGACTTCATGGACTAGTTACATGTTTCGTTTTTGTAATCCCTCCCCAACCTCAGCTTTTTTCTGTCATATTCCACTATTAGTCCTGATTGTCCGACGAGGCAGGCGGTGGTTGGGTATGCTTAATACACCTTCCAATCACCTCAGTCGATGAAAGTTCACATCCTCATCTAGTGATTTTCCATCGTATACAAATACTCTGTCTTAGATTATAATATTACTTACATGGTCTTTCTACAAGAAACTACAAACACCTCACTGACTTTTATTGTCAAAGATTGTTGCAGAATATGTTAGGCATTCAACTGCTTTCTTTTGCAGAATTCATCGCCTATCACAGGAAGTTTTCTAGGAGCCTCTGGAATTTCAAGATCAAGCGTGATCTTATGCTGTGCACGGAAACAAATTTTACAATTGAAGTTTCTTTTTTTTCAAGTTCGAGGTTCATAAATTAGGATTTGGATGTGGGGGGGGGAGAGGTGGCTGAGAAACACTTATAAAATCAAATCCCATGAATTCATAATCTTACATTGATTAATCGAATTCTCTGAATGAATCGAGGGTGACTACTGCTAAGACGTCACATACTAGGACTAAACATGACGAACACTCCCTAGTTTGCGGTGTTACTCAACTACCATCACTCTGCGATGAATACAAATAACTAAACTTAATTCCTATCATCACTAAATTAATTCATTTTAACTATATACTGCCACTCAATTGTAAATGACTCTAGTAATCTACATAATTTGACATCTCAATGTAATTCGTTCAACATTCCACAGTTGGCAGTGATTAGTGAATATTCTACCTTTGCATATTGACAAATACGATAAACAACAAATACTGTTATGCGACTACATAGTTTTAGTGGGCAAACACCTCAGTTTAGTTAGAAACTCAACATGATGCAAATATGTCATTGTTGATGGCAGTAATTGTGACAGTGAATGAAAAGGTTATGAATAAGTAAGCTATTTCAGTCAACAACTAACTTCCTACAGGAATGAGACATTTACATGAATTGATGATTTCGAAGTGGTAAGTCTCATCTGTTAACTTAATATCATTGATGGACGTTAGACATTCAATCATTTTAAACCAAAAGGTATTGATACATGACTGTTTCTTTCTAGTTTGAGACTCCTAAGAAGTGAACAGTTACAGCCTTAATAAGATTGAGCCCGGAACCCTCAAGATTCGTGGCTAACGTCTAAACTTTAAATTACTGACTCAATATCCATTGGCTGATATTTCTATCTCCCGTCGATCTCTAGTGTGCTACCCAGTCTTATTCACTCTCATTAGCAGAGAACTGTCACACACACGATATGACAGAATTCGATTGGTTACGTCTCTTCGTCAGGGTTTAGAGTTCACGGAGAAGACTGACTACTTTGAGCTCGATCTCAAAGTTGACATGCATATACGCACAGCTAAGAAGGCTCATATTAGAGCAAACCACCTTTCCATTTCTTCTCAGTGTTCAGCGGTTGGCTAACCCAGTTTAATTGGTGGTATCATATTCAAAAATTTTCTCAATAGTGATTTGAATTCACTACATACTGATGTCATTTGTGTACCAATGAAAACCAGATAACACCGGATTGCTGTTATGTTCTAGTATGGGACGCTTTAGCAGTTCACATCCTTTACTCTGACAGAGAGTTGAGGCTATGACCTTCAGGTTACTGAACGTTTAACCCACTTCACCAATAAACCAGCTGGAGTTCACTGGCCAAATTCCCGATTCTATCAGTTTATAACATATTGCAATGATTATTTATTGATATAGGTAATTGCTGACTTACTCCACACTAGACTGAACTCTATCAGTTACGACCTCTTACGAAAACTTTAGAAGCATTCTGAAGTTAGCTAAATGATCACTAAATAGGTGTAATTAAATTAAAGTGGTTTTGAGGAGATCTGTACTAAGTATAATTGATTGAATTAGTTATAGATTGATGTTGGTTAGGTACCATTGTTTATCATCTATTATTATTCTGAACCTAAGAAGTACCACTGCCACAAATGTTTCATATATTTATATCATTCTCTTTTTTTGATAATTTGAGAAAAAAGAAGTGTATGATTACTAAAGAATTCATGTGAAATGCACCCGGTATATAACCAAGTTACGTTTGTTGTATAACCTAGAGCAACTTGTAACGATTAAACCCACTCTTACAGATGAGAATAAATCAGAAGGCAATGAAGTATGGAAGAGAAGTTATATTCGATCGTAAATAGAGCGTCAATGGGAGAGCAACGTCTAGGCTGGCAAACTTAAGAGAGATGCTTCCCACAGTGCGTCGTGACGTGTTCTGGTAATGATACGTGACCGAGAACCCTCAACTAGTTGTGTCCGCTAAGGCAAACATGGTCACCATCAATGTCGACAACCCATACAGTTATTCATTTTGGGGAGGGGGCTATTTATTGCTACACATGCTTCAAATATATTTATAGATGTGACATCATTAAAGCCTTCAGAACGTATGTTATTAGATACTATATACAACAGATTCTCAATCTATAATGAGATAATTGTACTATACTCCTTATATGCCGGGCACCTAACGAAGATTGACTATCTTCGAGAACTGTGTTTAAGAACAATATTTCAAATATTATAACTATGGATAGTGTAATCATTTCATTTCTATAACTGTTACGTTTCCCTTGCTCTGTCCATTCGTTTAGAATATTTACTCTTAGTATATTGTTTATTACTATTAACTACGGTTACTTTAGTGTGTACAACCTGGCCCCCATTCATTGCTACTCTTTCCTTTGTTCTGTATCAATGGTAGACTCGTAATTGGTTTACTGTGTCGTCTAATTTTATGTATATATAAAGACATTATTAAAATACAATACGATCTCGATCTCGCTCTCTCCGTTTTCCGGTTCTTCTATTGTCGGCCTGGGGGGTGAATGGGCTTAGGTCAGTCGCCCATTATCAACTAGACATACATCTCATTGGTGTTTGCGTCCACCAACCAAAACCGTCCTCTCCCTCTCTTCTTTTCACGTCATAACAACTCCTTAATGAACTTCTCTGTGTTCCACAATTGTATAGCATAAATAGCATCGTTTGTCTATAAGAAGCGACTACTTCTGTAGTCATATGTATTTGAAATAATCATTGCATGTTGAATGTATTTAATGAAATTTAATACATAATCAATAGATGTTTATAATATCAATCATGATTCTAAATACAATTTTAACTCAGAAAATTAACATTCTGTGGTAAATTAGTTATTTAACTAAGCTAAATTCCGATTGGTCAATGGATAGATTTTTCAAGGTCATATTTGGGATCATTCATATTTTCCCAGACATCATTTGATGCCATTAATGAGACAATCTTGGCCATCCTAAACTCCACAACATAATGATCTATTGAAGGTTCATTGAGTGGTTGTTTTAAAAGATTCTTTGAATAATAAGAATGATTACTTTCTTCCTTTTGATAAAGGTTTGATAAGTAATTCTAATGGATATAGATAAGTATATTGAAATACATTTGTAATGATTGGAAGCGATTCATCAAAGTTCTTGATTGATCGTACAATAAAAGGATATAATTAAAGTGTTAGTAAGACGTATAACAAAAAAGTTAGTGAATATTTAGATAAAGAAGCTAATAGATAATTCAATTGATATGGCTATTTTTGTGGATATTGGTAGGGTACCGTTGAGACCATGGAGCAATGGACAGGTGTTTCGTTTCAGTGTGGAACCCCTCAGAAGTACGCCCCCAGGATTTCGTATGAAGGGCCACAGGTTGACGACTAGCGTATAACCCTCTTCACCATTGGATCGGCATCTATTGATAGAATTCCCACTTTCATTAATTTGTGATATATAGTGCGACAATCATTGATGCAGAGGGGTTAGTTGTTCTCTAACCTGAAGTCCCTGCGCTGGAATTTGGGGTGCGCACTGCTGAGAAGTTTTTTTACCAGGACGAAATAGCCATCCAGTGCCCTCTGGTGTCAAGTGGTATCCTGCCAACTTAAATCTGTAACACATTCAATCAATTAAAAATACCACTCTTCACAAAAATAATCATCTTAATTGAACTATAATAATTGGCTCACTAGTGACTAATTCCAGGATGTTCCTGAAGCTCTAGTGAGAAATCATGACTAGTGGAGTTCAGAGTTGTCCACAGTGAGACAGTTATCTCAAATAACAATGGGTGAATGTCGAGCTATATATATATATCACAAATTGATGGAAGTGGGAGTTCTACCATTGGATGCTGACCCGATGGTGAAGAGGGTTATACGCTAGTCGTCAACCTGTGGCCCTTCATACGAAATCCTGGGGGCGTACTTCTGAGGGGTTCCACACTGAAACGAAACACCTGTCCATTGCTCCATGGTCTCAACGGTACCCTACCAATATCCACAAAAATAGCCATATCAATTGAATTATCTATTAGCTTCTTTATCTAAATATTCACTAACTTTTTTGTTATACGTCTTACTAACACTTTAATTATATCCTTTTATTGTACGATCAATCAAGAACTTTGATGAATCGCTTCCAATCATTACAAATGTATTTCAATATACTTATCTATATCCATTAGAATTACTTATCAAACCTTTATCAAAAGGAAGAAAGTAATCATTCTTATTATTCAAAGAATCTTTTAAAACAACCACTCAATGAACCTTCAATAGATCATTATGTTGTGTTATTTGTTCGCCAACTTGAAGTCTGTGAGGTGAAATTTGGTGTGCGCACTACTAAGTAATCCCACACTTAAACGAAACACCTGTCAAATGCACCTCGCTTATCAGTGGTATCCTGCCAACATCAGTCTGCGACATATTCAATTAATTATTAGATAATAATCGATTCAATGAACTGAAGTTTTGTAGGTCCTGGTAATCTATTCTATATGACTTATTATGAACATTTAAACTGAATATTTCCATCAGGCTGATGTTGTTTATAGTAAACTCATCATTTTCTTAAACTCTTTCATTGGTCATTAAACTAGTTAGAAACAATTTCATTAAAAAAAATTGTTTATCTATCCATTGAAAGATAAGAGTAAATACAATTCAATGGTTCGTGGTATTCAATCATCGTTGTCTTAGAAATATCTCTCATATCTTATAGAATGATTATGTAATTAGTAAAGAGATTATACAACAGGTATTATGGAAAGACGATCAATCAATTGATAAGGTTGTGAATTTTCATTAACTTAAACATTTTAGACATATATAACGTATGCCTAACTATTACTAAACTGATATACCGGGAACCTAACGAAGATTGACTATCTTCGAGAGCTATACTTTAGAACATTATTTTAATTATTATGACTGTGGATAGTTTAAACATTTCGTTTCTATAACTGTTATGTACCCGTTGCCCGGTCCATTCGTTTAGAATATTTACTCTTAGTATATTGTTTATTACTATGAACTATGGTTAGTTGTACCCATTGACTGCCACTCTTTCCCTCGTTCTGTACCAATGTTAGATTTGTGATTGGTTTACCATGTGGTCTGATTTTATGTATATATAAAGGCATGATTAAAATACAATACGTTCTCAGTTCTCCGTCTTCCGGTTCCCAATTCAGGTTCTTCTATTGTCGTCCAGGGGGGAGGAGTGGGCTTAGGTCAGTTGCGCATTATCAACTAGGCAAACCTCGCTGGCGTTCGCTACAACCAACCAAAACCTCCCTGCCTTTCTTCACGCCATAACACAAACCCAACATTCAATGGTAACTGATGCTAAAGTAGAATGAAAACGAACTAGGTGTTACTAAACCAAAACATATGATCATTTCATGAAGTCACTAAATGCTCATCTAAGTCGTGTTGGTTAATATAAACCACTTGATTGAAGGTCTCGGGAATACTCTAAGCAGTGGTTGGAAACTCTTGGTAATACAGTTGAAAATTGATTAAAGTAACATAAGTGCATTTATTCTTTGTCTTTTTTAAAACTGTCACCTAATAATTAGTTAATACCCTCTTTATGAACTAATTTTTTCTCTCTGCACTACTACTTTTACTAATTCAGTGTTTATCTTCTCGTGTTGCTGACGTGTAGCGAATTGGAGCGGCGTAAATATGTGCTACGTTCCATGTTGTACATATACATAGATGTATATTTAAGTTGGATTGTGACTGGCAAGCAGAATTCAGAACACACGTTTCGTCCTATTTGGAACTCATCGGCTAAATGTACCTGTATCCGAATGTTGATGTTTACACTGGGACTCGAACTCAGTCCGCTTCGTGCCAATCGCCACCGCGTTCACCAATAGGTTGCTGACTTCAGATAGGTACATCCAGCCAATGAGTCCCAAATGGGTAGAAACGTGCGTCTTGTATTCCGCTTGCCAATCACAATCCAACTTATATAACACTTTCACTCAGTTCTAAGTTCTATGCTGTTAGCAAAAAGACACTTGTAAACTGAATGTAGACGTCTAGTACTTTCATCATATGATGATGTTGAGCTAAACAAATTGACTGCTGTTTTAAGTATCTAAACAGCAGACATGATTTCAAAGGTATTTTTATCTAAGAAACATAAAGAAGTCTCATTTCAACTTAAAGTCATTGATAATTTAATAATATGAAGGATAGATTAAGACTCAGTAGTTGTACTCATGGACGGCGATGACTATCTGGAAGTAATGAATGTCATTCTATGTTATGAGACTAATTTTCTAAAAATATTAAAAAAAAACAATGTAAAAGAGTCACTTAAAAAGAATAAAAAACAACAACTTCTCTCGAGGAGTCGCTTTGAAATACTTATATCTACATGGATAGTAACACTAGAACTATGTGGTTTGACTAAAATACATAGAAGTGGCTTGCCTCACAGACGAATATTAGTCATGACTAATCCTACTTATCACTCTATGACTAAATGGCTACTGAAAATGATTAAACGTAGCGTACGGAACTCTATTGAGTTTGTGGACAAAATAAGAAGTTTGATATTATTTAAGTTGGATTGTGACTGGCAGGTGGAATCCAGGACACTCATTTAGTCCTAATTGAGATTCATTGTCTGAATGAAACTGTATCCGAATGTAGATGTTTACGCTGGGTATCAGTTCGAATTCCAGTAAGATGCAGATACACCTAACCGGCGAGTCACAAATAAAACGAAACGTGAGTCCTGGATTCCATTTATCAGTCACAATTCAACTTAATATAATACTCATAAATAATTCTCTATATCGAGGCCATACCCTCAGGATACACATATAGCAACAATGAATGATCATCTTCAGTCAATAACAAAACAACGGGGATATACAAGTTCATCCTAAGAGGTCTGATCGTTGAAAATCAATCAATGACATCATTATCATCCTCCTAGATATATTAGATTTCATATATCCAATGAATTGAAGTTCCAATTTCTATACAAAACTTGTTCATTCTTAGATACATAATGTATAGAAACTATCAATGTAATAATGAGATATACAGTTAATCAATCAGATGATATCGTCATAGGATCATTATTAAGTCCATTTCACACTGATTTCTTTCTGTCACAAGGAGAACATGATCGTCTTAGGAAAAAAATTAATCAGTCAATTAACATTCTTAGACATTTTTTAGACATCGTATTAATCTTCAAGAAGTGATTGTACATTAACAAGAAGCATATATAGAGAATTAACGTCAGTTTTTTTGCCAGTATACTCATTTCTATGTATTTTGTACCACTAAGATATAAAATTGTTATGACGTGAAGAAGGGAAATAGGAGGAGATGATGATTTTGGTTGGTTGGATGCAAACATCAATGAGATGTGTGCCTAGTTGAGAATGTACGATCGACCTAAGCCCAATCACCCCCTCCCAGGCCGAAAATAGGACAACCAGAACTGAGAACAGGAAGACGGAGAGAGAGAGAGAGAAAAAAAGCTGGGAACTGAGAACCGGAGAGTGTATTATATTTTAATCATGTCTTTATATATACAAAGAGTCAGATCACACAGTAAACCAATCAAGAATCTAACATTTGTACAGAACCAAAGAAATAGTGGTAGTGAATGGGGAGAACTTGTACACAATTAAGTTAACGTAGTTCGTAATAATAAACAATACACAAAGAATCAATACACTAAACGAGAGACCAGGGCAAGGGGAACGTAACAGTCATAGAAATAAAATAATTACATCACTCATGAATACAATGACGAGAATAGTCTTCTAAAATACAGTTCTGAAAGTTCGTTACTTTTCTTTAATCACTGGACTTTACAAAAATGAACATAGTGAAACAGTCTAACACATCATGCTAGATCCATATTCTCTGTGGATACTGTGTAAGAAGAATTAGCCTTTGTTAGCAACACGCTCAATATGAACGTTTACTCACTGTGAATTCATATGATGCTTACAAATACTAAATCAGAAGATGCAACTATCTTTAACAAACGAATTTTTTTCTCAAATTACATTTCTTCAATGACGACACTACTGAAATAATTAAGCAATGAATTAGGAAAGTGGTTTTTGAAAAGGCATTTATTTCAGCCAAACTATATTTCATCTTTTTACAATCATAAGAACAAGAATAGAAGATAGTCTAGGTGAATTTACTTCATTCATGTGTAAATATTGATTCACCTGGTCATTTGGAGTTAGTTATATTGGGCAGACGATTAGGTAGATCTGAATATCACATAGAATATCTGAGTAAAGTTCAGCTATAACAAGTAAACCTCTTTACACTTGAACATTTAATTGATACAGAACATCAAGTAAATATTGGATCTTATCTAATCTACTCTACAGTTTATACATACGTGTTTTACATACAGTGGAAGCCATTGGTATCCAACTTCTCAAATCGGATCTGCGAGTACATAAGAACTTTGTATACACCCCCCTTCCCCTTTTGTTTTGACCTTCATTACAGCTAATGATTAGATGGTTTAAAAATGACTTCTTACATTCGCTACTCACATTATTATTAATATTATCATGATATAGAATTCTCCTCATATCTTCAAAATGTTCCTTGTCACTTAATTATTACTTAATTCTTACGTAACTGTCATAACTATCAGATTTCTTGTAACCACTTTATCAAGGTTTACTTTTTTGTCTAAATAGGTATTATGTAATCAACAGTAGGCTAATGCATTCACTTAACATTTGTATACTTTGAAAAAAACTACAAACAGCTTATTCACCTTCACATAGCTTCATTATTTTGTTAATTAGTTGTCATCTAGTTGATTGAATATATCACTGATTGATGTTGGCAGAGTACCATTGATAACCATGGAGCACTAGACAGTAGTTTTGTTCTAGTGTGGAACTTCGCATCAGTATGTAACCCAGATTATGAATCAGGAATTTCAAGTTAATGACGAACGTCTAACTCACTGCACCACTAGGTCGGCATCCAATAGTAGAAATCCCACTTTCATCCATTATCATTGATGATAACTATCTCCATCAGTCACAACTTCTCAATAAACCTTTAGGAACATTCTGGAGTTAGTCACTAATGAGCTGAACGAAACAACTATTCAGTACTCCTTGGTTTTCAATGTTACCTTGTCAACAGCATTATGTGATATATTCAATCAACTAAATAACTAATCTGGTTTTCGTTTTTTTTTTAGCAAGTTTGGGTTTTACGGGATGGGGGTGCTAGCCCCATGCCCAACCCTCCTCCTTTACCCGGGCTTGGGACCGGCAGTAACCCTAATGGGGCTACAGGCGAAATCATCAGCAACAGCTTACTATGAGAGAGGACAAACCAACTTCCAGTAGCCGAAGAGGAAATTAGGAAAAGACGTTGAAAATGGATAGGACATACATTACGCAAACCATCCGACTGCATCACGAGGCAAGCATTAACATGGATTCCTGTTGGGAAACGGAAAATAGGAAGGCCAAAGAACACGCTGCGTCGAGAATTGGAAGCAGACATTAAAAGGATGACCAGCAACTGGAAACAATTGGAAAGGATTGCTCAGGACAGAGTTAAATGGTGAGCCCTGGTGAGCGGCCTATGCTCCTCAGCGAGGAGTAACGGGCATAAGTAAGTAAGTAAGTAAGTAAGTAAATAACTAGTCTCCATCTAAATTGAATAGCAATTATATTTTGTCAGTAGTATATATCATAATCATTTTTAAAAAGTTTTAAGTAGTATAATATGAATCAACATACATACATACACACACACACACACACAATATGTATATATTAATCTAACTTACTTGATCTTGATTCATTTCTAACTTTACATGATAATAATTTATGCATTGAATACTTTGCTTCTTTCATTTCAATTAGTAATTAGAATTATATATTAATTAATTTGAATTGTTTAATTGTTTTTTTTTCTTCTTCTTCTTCTTAAATAAAATTGTTATATACTACTTATATTCAATTATCAATGTATGTTAACCAGGGATAAGAGGTAATGAATGAAACAATATGAATGTATATGTTAATTCATCAATTAATTAATTAGTCAATAGAAGATATACACATGGTAATCATTTATTATGTAATAAATAGAGAGAGTAGAGGAGGAGGGGGAGGATAAGACAACAATGTAGCCTTAAGTATTCATTTAATCAGTCATTAACTATACTACTTATATTGCTATCGTTCTATTCATAATAATAGTAATCAAAGAAAGTGTATTCTAATTGGAAGGAATTTGGAGAGGAAATTAATATAATTGATTGTTTCCGATTGGTCAATTTATTGAAGAGAGGGAGAAAAAAAACAGAAATGTAGAACGAAATAGATTGTATTTGATAATAGGCATATGATATAGTAAGATATGAGATAGTAACTTAACAATGAGGATGAATTTTATTAATAGACAATAGTGTACTACTTATAGAAATGTTTAAGTAGTATTATTTAAATTAAATAAGTAATGTATATCATTAAATATCAAACTAGTGTGAACATCAACATTGGGATACAGGTACATCCAGCCGATGAGTCCCAAATAGAACGAAACATGCGTTCTAGATTCCACTTGCCAGTCACAATCCAACTTATACAATACTATAAAGGTTAAAATGTTATTATTAAGCCTAAAAACACTTAGATCATGTATACGTTTGAGATACTTGATTACTGACGTTTTTAAAGCATTATATGTGTTTCTAGAGATGGTTGTTTAAGTAATGATGAGGATAGGTACAGATTATTAATCAATGATAACAAATAAGTTGATGAGGTTATAAATATTCCTTAGTGTAACTATGAACACATATTACGTAACACCAACTACCTCTTGCATATCTTTGTGCATAATATTGGTTGGTAAAAGAATAAAATGAAAGTAAACTAGTGTCGACCAAACTAAAATTTACTCTCAGTACATAAAATAGTCGATTGATAATGTAAGCAATGTTGATAGGTGTGGACTGTATGTATCTGTCGGTCAATGATAAACAATGTAGAGCTACACACATATTCAAGTAGATCTAAGTTTTTATACTCAATTTGCCCGATAAGATCAAATTCATAAGATTAATACCATCAGGTAAAATGAAGGAACAACAATAGAACTTGAGATCTAGAAGAACTAAATATCTCCAGTCACTCAAGGTGTCTATCACATGACTATAAACTTACTGTGTATGGCATACCCAAGAATTTCGGGTATTTCTCCATTCATTTAATAAGTAGGTGATTATAATATACTAGAGTGGAATTTTTATATAACACGCCATTCTAAGTCATATAATTGATTATATGTGTACAATCATGTAGGATCTTCGAGCTTACTTGAATTGGACATATCCACAGATAAATAAGTAGAACGTTTGATGCCCAATACCAAATATCTCCAGTCACTCAAGGTGTCTATCACATGACTATAAACTTACTGTGTATGGCATACCCAAGAATTTCGGGTATTTCTCCATTCATTTAATAAGTAGGTGATTATAATATACTAGAGTGGAATTTTTATATAACACGCCATTCTAAGTCATATAATTGATTATATGTGTACAATCATGTAGGATCTTCGAGCTTACTTGAATTGGACATATCCACAGATAAATAAGTAGAACGTTTGATGCCCAATACCAAATCATTCTATGCATAAACCGTGATTAGGAATATGAACATAATACCTAAGTAATCCATCCAGTAATCTCAAAGCAAGCACGGAATACAGTGGATAATCTGGATGCAATTAGATGACTAAGACTTTACAGATGACGAAGCTATTCTATCCTACACACAATATTAAATATAGGTAAAGACGGACAATGCAATAGCATCGTCTACAGCAAACAGTAGGCCTCAACATACACAAATGATGAAGCAAGATTCTTACATTCAAAACAATTACACTCCACGGTGAATTTCTGGAAGATGTGGGAACTTTTACATACCTGGATAACATCATCGATTAACAAAGGCGTTCTGATGTTAGATATGAAAGCGCAGATTGGCAATAGAAGTCAGAGGCGGCATTTTTACAATTGAGGAACATCTGAGACTCAAACCAACTGTCAGCCAGACAACATCAAAGTTAAGATTTTCAATACAAATTTGAAAACAATTCTATTGTATGAAGCTAAAACTTGTATGTTGGTCTACGAAGAGTATCATTCGGAAATACAAGTGTTTATAAACAGCTATCTGTGTAATATACTTCGGATTTGTTGGCCAGATACCGTCAATAACAAGCTTCTGTGGCAGAAAATAAATCAACCAACTCGCAGCTGAGGAATATATTAGGACAAGACTCTGGAGGTGGATAGGATACAGGCTGAGTAAATCATCAAACTGAATCAGAAGACAAGTTGCAACTTGGAATTGTGAAGGCAGGATGAAAAAAGGAAAATCGAAGAACACGTTGGTTCGGGAATTGGAGGTAGACATGAAGAGAATGGATAGCATTTTGGAAAAATTGGAAAGGGGAGCTCAGGACAGAATTGGTTGTTGAATGTTGATCGGTAGCCTATGCACTACGTAGGTTAACAGGCATCGATTGTTTGAATCTAGTCAGCGAATAATTGACTTACAATTTACCTATTGTAATTCTCTTACTGATCAAGTGACATTACACCACTACGTTTCTACTACTAGAATTAATTGAAAGTAATCATATTGCTAGAACCACCATAACAATTATGTTATGACGTGAGAAAGGACGGGTTTGATTGGTTGTAGCGAACGCCAATGAGATGTGCCTAGTTGGTAATACGCGACTGCTCTATGCCCACTCACCCCCCCCCCACTTGGGCCGATAATACAAGAACTAGATTCGGGAAACGGAAAAACCGAAAAACGTATTGTATTTTAATCATGCCATTATATATACACAAATTCAGACCCCACAGCAAACCAATTAAGGATTTTGCATTAATACAAAACGGAAGAGATGGTGGCAGTGAATGGGGGTAGGGTAACTTGTTCACAACCAATTAACTGTAGTTCATGGTAATAAACAATATACGAAGAGTAAATATACTAAACGGGAGGATCGGATACGGGGAATGCAACAGTCGTAGAAATGAAATGTTTACATTACTTATGACCAAAATAATTAAAATAGTCCTCCAAAACACAATTCTGATAGTTCGTTACTTTCCTTTAATCTCCTGGCTTAACAAATTAATAACGTGAAGTTTCTATACTTTTACTAGTAAACTAACATGCTTGTAATTGCAGTTCTACAGAAATTGTATTGAAGTACATACATATTTTGATTTTGATTCGAGTTCATTAGAATAATGATTACAGTCAGATACAAGATAAGCACATCACAGAGTTAATCATTGCGAAGTATGGGAGGGGGGAGGAAGGGGCAGTGATGATGTAATACAACATACTTTATAGACAAATGATATTGAATTTCTAGTACTTATTTTTACTTTGATTACCTGATATGTTGTTAAGTAAATTAAGTATTATACTATTGTTCAATTGGGATGGTTATTTTTGTGGAGATTGGTTATTTTATTTGATTGAATATATCACAGATTGATGTTGGCAGAGTACCATTGAAAACCAGGGAGCACTGGACAGCTGTTTCGTTCTAGTGTGGAACTCTTCAGCAGTGCGCACCCACGATTCCGCAGCAGGGGCTTCAGGTTGTTAAACTGAATTCTATCCAATAGAAATAAACAACAACCATTACTAGTTCATGCGATTATAGCACTGTTATGTCGGACCACTAAACAAGAGTGAAAGAACTTCCAGAACTGTGTTTCAGAGAACTAATTCATTCTGGTCGTGTGTAATGTAAACATTACATTTCTATTATTGTTACGTTCCCCTATCGTCCCGTTTGGTATATTTGCTGTTATTATATCGTCTCCTACTATGGACTACAGTTATTTAATTGTGTACAAGTTATCCTCCCCCCAATTCACTGCCACAATCTCTTCTGTTTTGTATTATTGTAAAATCCCTAATTGGCTTGCTGTATGGTCTGATTTTGTGTAAACGCATGATTGCAATACAACCGAATACGACCGAAATTGGGTTGGACTGGAATGTGTCTGATTAGCTCATAAGTCGTCATTTTCTCTATTCTGGTTTTGGGGACTGGTAGTCGTGGGGCAGATGTGTCCGTATTCTGATTGGGAATTATCAAGGACACAGAGTATTACTTTCCAATACATAACAAGAACGCATTGCCTAACTAATCTATACGTAACTTATCTATCGTTTAATAGCAACTGCAGTCGGACAACGTCAAATGAAATAACTTCAATGGGGTCAATTTGAGTAATATGTTGGTTAAAATATTTACCTTTGTAATTAACTGATACTTATCTGGATTCAGACCTAAACGTGAGTGTATTAATTAGTCATTTACATTGCATCACATTCTAGAGAAAAGGATTACTTATCAACGTCTGGCAATAGTAGCATTCGTTGACTTGAAAGGAGCTTTTGACTCCATGAATCGATAGGTTCGGTGGCAGTTTGTCATAAAAAGGAGTATAACAGAAGTACGTAAACTATAGGAATGATATCTAGTCGAACACCACTGACAGAGTTCGAGCTTATAGTGAGCTATCCTAAGAATTTTCAACTTCAGGTGATGATCGTCAGGGTTGTCTAATGTTTATATTTAGTCTCATCATAGGTGATCTCTTAGTAGCCATACTTTCTACATCTAACTCTCCAACCATTGATCGCCCTCCGGGAAGCTTACATGCCGACGTAGGATGTTCAAGTGTTATAGTCCCATTCAGTAAAACGCTGAAAATATAAAATCATCTCAACACCTTGAATAACACTGCAGACATATTTTCAATGCTTTTCGCCATCTCTAAATGCAAAATGTTACCCCAGGACTGATCTCCATCACCATAGATAGACTATAGGTAGATGAGTGCTCTAACCACATAACCTATATTGGACGTTTCATCAGACCCACTATTAATGTTAGACACGCATTACATGAGAAAGATGACAGATCAATGGAAGAGGTTGTGAACTTTCATCAACTGAGGTGATTTGGACATATAATACACATGTCCAGCCACTGCTTACGTCATGGCACGATGTTGGCTGTGGTAGGACTACGTGGTCTAACTAAAACATTGTAATGTCTTATGAAGTTAGTAACTGTTGGTCCAACCCATATTGGTAGATGTAAATAACTATATTCGGATCCATTTGATAATCCCGATCAGTAGGTGGTGACATTGGGTAACATGGACTAGAATAAGTCATATTGACGCAAGTGTATCCACACTTTATCTTCTTTTAAATCCATTATTATTATTATTCACGTAATTGCGCTTGCTTCATCCATTTCTGTTGAATTATATTGTGGCATCAATTTTGTAAATGTGATCAGATAGTGCTATTGAAGTATGACAACTTAGAACAATCAGCTTTTTGTGCCAGGTTCTACTTCCCTAATGGCTAAGTTTCCCTATCATAGTAACCTAACTTTTATCTAGTTACATCATTATATTGTTTTAAAAAGCTGAGTTCAACTTATATCCTCCTTCTTAATGGTCAACTTACATTACTACTTAGTTTCAATAATATAATTTCTATTACTACCTTAAGTAATACTTTTGAACACACCTCTGCATTTCTGTTCAGCCTTACCAACTCTATTTGGATGATTGTTACAACACCATTTTTGACATGCTTTCTACCTACGTCCCAACGAACCATATCTGTATCAATATGTTAAATTTGATTTAGGGTGTTTGATTAAGCAATATTCTAGGTTGTATGAAGTTGACGGGAAGTAAAAGAAATGAAGTGAATCGACACCTCACTCTGCACAAATTGTTCATCTCAGGTTAATTACAGAAACGATGTGTATGAAATTACTAGAATAATGATTAAGAAGGCTGGCATCTCCAGTGAGTCCATTTGGTGATATTCTGCTCTGCAGGCTAGGCAAAATACGTGAGAATCTGTTGTCATAGTCAGGGATATCAACGCTATCACTGCCTACTTCATATAAAAATGAGCTTTATAATCATTCCACATGTTAAATCAATTTATTCTAATGACCTTATTTGCGATTGGTTGTCATCATTTGCTGTTTGCATTTCTCATGACCGCCTATTTCACTTGATATCAGATTGTCTCTAACTGTGATCTCCGCATAGGTTGGTAGACTTGGTTTTATGGTAGTTTAAGATAAGCCAGTTGTTGATGATAATTAACACAACGACGACAAATTCATCCAGTTCCGAGAACATAAAACTATCACTCCAGCCACTTTTAATCTCCGTTGACAACGAACTCTTCATTCTCAATATCAAATTTACTGTAGATAACCTTATTTGTTACTACACATAATTTCGCATAATTTCTAACGTCAACCAGCTTCAATTAAGCTTCACCTTCAATTGCATGAATGTGATATCTTGAATTGACCTAGATAAGACGACCATTGAAAACCATGAAACGCAGAATAGCTGATTCATCTTAGTGTAAAGATCATCAGTAGTGAACATTCTTCTCACACCATGGAGTGAACCCATGACCTTCAGGTACTGTGTCTAACAATAAACCCTTATTCTCCTGAACTGGGATACAATGGTTGACATTTATAACCCTGTCAATTTGACCAACAGTTGTTTAAACTAAGTCAGCTTGTGGTGCCTAATCCATGTTCAACAACCTGAACAATACTTATCCATTTAGAACATTAGATCAGCAGGCGATCTTCAGCACACGATTCCGGCTAGTTTCCGATGGCTGACTTCAACTAGTGGTATCGAGTTCGCCGAAATCCAACACAACCAAGCATAATTATTAATGTATCAAACTGATAGCTTGACTGTAATATTCAGCTACCAACTACCGTGTATCAATTAAAAGGTCGATCCGTGTATGATGGTAGGCAGTGATTAAAATGATATGGTGCGCCACTCATTGCCGCGGGGTTCAGGAACTCATGTACTCAAGTGGTTTGAAGTTAGAATTACTCAACTAGGCGAGGTGTACTCCCTTTTACTCACACTAGCCCGCTAAATCCAACAGACATTAACTATTTGTAGTGTTTCGTAATAAAGCACCATAGACACGCAAAGGCAGTATGTAGGACTGCTCGTGTCTGTATAAGAGATTTCAAAAAAGGAGACCAAACTCTCATTACCTTTGGCTGTAATAAAGTTACTAAACACTGGTTAACTTACTTATAGTCAAATGGTTAGCAACTAGTCACGACCGACAATTTGGAAAATATATCATACTAATAAACAGACATCAGCTCAGTTAAACGAAAAGTAATTCTAATTATCACTGTTGGTTTGAATGATGCTGGTAGGTATACACTATCAAGTTATGATCCCTAAGTCAACTATTTTAATTTGTTAGAATCAAAGTAATGCAAATGCATTTGCATTGTCTTTTGTCTAGTATTCAGTTTAAGTATTCTTTTATGAGTAATTTCTAATTCATCGTCAAATCGAATTCTTAAAGCTAACTCAACTTTTACTAACTTACATCCATCTACCAACCAAAAGACGAATATGCTACACAACATCCCTATCTGTATTACTTTATAGGTATAAAAATGGTCTATAAAAATAGAACACTTACACAGGCTGCAGGGCTTCAATCATTAGTGTCTTCAAAATATCGGTCACATATCCTCGACGACCGAGTTATCAATGGGGGGAAGTTAAACACGAAATACAGAATAAAAATGGTGCATCGGTTGATGAGGTGAATGTCCATCCATTGTAGCCATTGTTGATGTTGTGATATATATTACATATACTGGACCACCGCCTACCTCGACATGAGATGTTGAAGTAAGATGGAAGGAAACCAATAGCGATC
The DNA here is from genome assembly GCA_034768735.1 of Schistosoma mekongi. Classification (NCBI taxonomy): domain Eukaryota; kingdom Metazoa; phylum Platyhelminthes; class Trematoda; order Strigeidida; family Schistosomatidae; genus Schistosoma; species Schistosoma mekongi. The sequence continues at coordinate 1,050,187 of CM068308.1, forward strand.
AGACTAAATTTATCATCAGTCGATGAATTTGTTGCATGTTGGTGTGGACCATGTTAGCACATACAAACGATGTGGTTGAGGTCTGCTTGATAACAGCAATTAGTAGTTATGGATGTTATGTGACGTGGCTCAGAATTGATAACTCTCACTGCCTGTTCACATATCAGTGTTTAATCTTTTTTTCACTATCACCGCTATTACGATTACTTCAGCTTGTTTACTGCTCATTGTTAATTTTACCATGTAGTGCTGATGTAATAGAAAAAACTTAAGGTACGTTAATACCAGGTTGTTACAACCTGGTAGATTTGCTGCCTTGACGTGGTGGTCGGGCTTGTCTATCGTGTTGAACCAGTCGGGACAATCGTCTATTGAGGTTCTACCATACCAAGCAGGTTGATTGGCTAGTGATAAGTAACAAATCTATAGCCTGAGGGCGAGCTCGTACTACTGACTGTGTAAGATGTTTCTCTCAAGAAACCAACACTACAACGATGCTGCCTTCACTCAAAGGAAGGATGAGATTAGAAAAGGTAGATTTTACAAATGCATGCCGAACCTTATTCCATAGAATTACATCTTCATTACTAAAACTTTTGCAAGTACGGACCTAACTCACTGAAAATCACTTGCAACAACACCGTGTGTGACCGGCCTCAATCAATTGTCGCTTAGGTACCGTAATCACACTCTCGAATCGTCAAAACTTCCTTTAATCCGTTTTTATTTTTACATGTCTTAAAGAGAACCCTTTCACTGTGTGATGAATTCTAAAGTAATAACCGCCTTAATACTTCTAACAACACAATGTTTTAAATCATACAAGTACAACCGTTCAACAGAGAAAATCTAAACTAAAAACAATTAACTAATTATTATTTTAACTGATGGAGGTGCGAATTCTACCAATGAATACTGACTTAGTGGTGCAGATAGTTAGGTGTTCACCAACATAAAGCCCCCCCCCTGTTTAGGAATCTTACATGTTTACTACTGAGAAGTTTCACACTAGAATAAAACAGCTATCCAATGTTCCCCAATTTCTAATAACACCCTGTCAACATCAATCTATGACATATTTAATGAATTCTTATTTATATAATAACATGCATCCTAATTGAACATCTATATTAATACATTGATATATACATAGCCTACTGAAACTACACAATTCATAATGCCATCATTCATTCATTCATACATACATACATACATACAGATTCATACATAAGATTCATTAAAGATGACAACTATTAAATAAACCAATAAACAATAAAATAACTATTCATTTTTTGTTTCATAAACTATAGACATACACATTAAAACAAGTAAACTAGCTAACAACATTTGATAACTGATCATTTGTAATAATAATAATATAAAAAAAAAAACAACAACAAAGAAAAACAAAGAAAAGTGAACATAACAAAAAAGAAAAGGAGAAACATTTATATTGATTCACCTTCTACACATACGTACATACGTATGTACGTAATATTCATGTTTCTATGAAACATTGAATAGATCATTACCATCGACCACGTTTACTCCAATCTCTTGCTTTCCAATTAAGTAATTTTGAATCAACACGTAGATTACGACGTTGTATAGCTTTATTATGTGCTTGTATAAGATCACGTGATAAATAGATAACATGTTGTCCTTTTACATAATATAATACATTTAAATGTGATAAAGTAGCAATAACATCATCACGTTTAATACATGTACGATCGACAATATCACTGAAATAAATAAATAAATAATAACAAAAGTATGCATGATTACGGTAGTAAGTAATAATAAAGAAGATAACATTGACTATAGTTAAAGGTATTGTCAGAGGCTATCGTATATTTCTTATGGATAGATATGAAAAAAGAAATGAAATTATAAGTGATCTTAATGATGTAGAAATGATACAGTAGACATGAATAGACAACTCTTTATAATGAACACACACACACACACACACACACAAGAGATTATCTTATAAATGGTTTATGATGTCTTCACCACATACTTTCTATAACTTACTGACAGTAATGAATATTTGTGAGACAAAGCTAATCTTTTCTAACAAGTATTCTTAACCAATACAATTTGATTGTATCGTCATAGTAGACAAAAGCTGATCAAATAAAATATAAATTACGATAGTATAAACTAAGTGTAGACATTAAGCAGTCGTTAGAATGCAGGCTACTTGATTTATAATAAACCAAATTAGTTAGTATGAATAAAAAGAAGAATCCTGAATATTTTCAGACAGACAGACGGTTACAATGTTGAACTTGGTATATGTATACATCAGTTCAAGCTGCCATGCTCCAATTAGCAGATAAAGATTAAATTGTCGAATCAAATCCCAGAGTAGGAGAGGTACTAATACAGTTAGTATTAATCGAAAAGAATAGAGATTGGAGATAAGATTTAAGAAAATATGATTCAATAAAGAGAAAATTATGATAAGTTCAGAAACTTAGAATTTGGAGGAAGACAAGGAGTGGATACATCTGCGCCACTGCCAACGATTTTGAGCCATATCACCCAAAGTCTCTAACCATTTGTAACGATTAGCGCGCAGACCCCAACCAGGTAGTCTGCACATAGTGACATGGCTCAGCCCAACTGTCAGTGACTTCATAGATTGGTGCCATGTTTTGGTCTGGTCGCCCCTAGCTATCTTCCAGCCTACCCCTACACTAGACAGCATTGCTCGTCGAGTTAGGCGGTGGTCATGCATACATAACACATGACCTGAACACCTTAGCTGATGGAGATTTACTACTTCATCAATAGGCTTACCGTATTTACCTAGTGCTCTATTCCTAACCCACGTATTGCTTAATCGGTGGTCCCAGTGAACACGAGCAATGCTTCGAAGATATCTGTGACCGAATACTAGGAGCCTACGAATATCCTCTATCCTCAGTGGCCATGTTTCACATCCATACAGTGGAACGGATCGAACTGCTGAGCAGTAAATGCGTTCTTTGGTCAGTAGTCGGATGTCTTGACTACGCCACAGGTGACGCAAATTCCCAAAAGATAATCGGGCCTTATGTATACGAGCAGAAATTTCATAAGACACCAGACAGTAATATACATATTCCTCTAGGAATATTTTTAAAGTTGAGATAAGCATAATCTAATTTCATTTGTTTGAGTATTTAAAATCATTTAGTTTACGAAAATTTGTAAAATTCAAAAATGAAAATGTGTATATTTATACTACTTATTATTAGATAGTAGTTTACGTTGTGCAACTGTTATTAAGCATATATTTATGTAGTCAAACATTCAATTGAACTATTCTAGATGCTTAACTTGTTTTATTATTATAACTGCGTTACCATTCAGTTTTTAACTAAAATTGAGTAATTACTTAGTTTTATTGAGTTTTTTTTATTTACATTAATTCTCTTCATTCACGTTCATCTATAGTCCATTGAATTCTAGACGCCACTGTAATCTGAGAGACAGCCTGTTTATTAAATTGTTTCCTCTGTTAAGACTTGAAGGCGTCATAGACACTTAGACTCATGAAGAAGTGAAAATATATATATTGATTGAATATATCACAGACTGATGTTAAAGGGGTACCAGTGAAAACCAGGGAGCACTGGACAACTGTTTCGTTCTACTATGGAACTCCAAGGTAGTGAGTGGTGGAATTCATACTTGCCGGGAGTGGGAGTTATCACCAATGATCATCGCGCTACATATCACAAATTAATGGAAGTGATAATTCTATCAATAGATGCCGACTCAGTGGTGCAGAGGGTTATATGTTCACCAACCTGAAGCCCCTAGTGCAGTATGGGGTGAGTACTGCTGAGGAGTCCAACACTATAACGAAACAGCTCTCTAGTGCTTCTTGGTTTTCAACACTACTCTGTCAACATCAATCTGTGACATATTCAATCAATTAAAATACAAGTCCACAAAAAAATAGCCATCTTAATTGAAATATATCTATATATACATATACTAAGATGCCTGGTGAATATAGGGAGTTTTATAGACAGTATGAAAGTGTTATAATCGGGTCAACGCTAGGTTCAATTCTAACAAATTCCGTTTTAGTAAAGCTATGTGGATGAAACATTGATAAACTCAAAAAAATAATAATAAATTACGAAACTTATTATATAAATTCAAGACTCTATAAAGCAGTAAAGTTTACAACGAAAGAAGAAAAAAATGATAGTGTCTCATTTTCAGATGTTTTATTGACGAGATTAGGTGAAGCAATAACAACTATTTACAGAAGGCTAAGTTCGTTAAGCCAAAATCTAGTTAACAACTTGGTTTGCAATACTAAAGTTATTCGCTAAGAAGATAACATTCACGGATATCTATCAGTGTGTGTAAGAAAATCCTAGATGAATTTACTAATTACACTGAAGGAGTTCTTGTTCCTGAAATCGCGGCTTGAAGGTGATATAGTCAGTGGAATTAAGAAACACTGATTAGGCAATTGGAAGAACATTCTATATATCTAGATTATTATTTTTATTCTTCAGCCACCCAATATTGATGTTACGAAATATGTATAGACAGCAAGGTCCATCAATCGAACAAATGTGCATTTATCAGTTCAACTGCACATGTTAAGCCAGTTACTTTGAGTAAATTCATAATTGTACTTTAGGATAGCATCCCTTATGATTCATGAAAGGATAAAGAGTGGCGAAAGGAAGTTGCATCCTTATTTGGTCGATACAAGTCACTAAGTCGACGTAAACACAGCATTCATAGTTATGTACAAAATCCTCTCACCCTATTTCAGCAAACTTTCTTACTACCCTCCTAAATGCTACCTCCTATAAACAATCGAGGTGATAAACATCAGTTTAAATAAACTTGGTCTTTGTGTTTAGAAAATGTATGCATAGCTTCTCTCTCTGTTCTAATAAACAAATTAATTTTAAACGTGCACTTTTACTCCGACCTTCCACCCCCCTCCTAATTTATTAATTATTATTCTTTGTCACAAATCTGTTGTTATACAATCATTCCTAATAATCAACAAATTTCTTCTAAGGTTACCTTTCATTTTTGTTCCTAGACAATGAATTCACCTAACTACTCTTCAATTTACCTATCATCATCAATACATACTTCAAAGTATAGAGAGCTATTAGAATTTCTCCATAACTGAAGAATAGATTTTTCACTTGAATTACAACATGACTACTTATTGAGCATAATTACGTTGACAATGTTTATTTTAATTGTTGTCACTTTAGGCTGAAGAAATTCAAATAACTTATTTGTTGAAGTATAATGTTGATGTTGCTTAGAAACGGAATAAAAACTTTATGACTAAACCAACTAGTTCACACAAAAGACAACTATCAGAAACAAAAATAGGTCATCTCAATGCATCTGGGAAGGTTAGACATAAGATAATACGTATAAAAATCAAATCATTTACTTTATACTTAATGCTGGATCTTGACCAGTTTCTGTTGCTTTTGAATTTAGTAACAATTCAAGAATTGTTTGAGCCCAATAAGAACGATAAGATAACAAGCCTAAATCACTCAATGGTTTCTCAGGTGATCCAGACTTTCCTTCGATTTTACTTAATTCATAACCTGTAAGAAATAAATAATGACAAAAAAATCTGTTAGCAGTATTGAAGGTTCTTATCAGCGATTTTTGCAGATTAAATTAAGCCTTCAATTAGTGCTAAAGCAACCATCCATCGAAAGTGAATTTCTTCTGGCGGTAACTGTAAAACATACGACGACACATGAACATCCAAACTAAAAACCATATGGTCAGTCGTTTAGATAAGAACAAAAAAGAACCTGGAATCAATGAGTATTTATTCAACTTGCCACACTCCATTAGAATAAAACAAATGTTGGAATAGTGGTCATAAGAAGGATTAGATATAGAGTATATGTCAGTAACAGTAGGCAACTGTTCAGACTTATCAAGGAAACGGGCATCAAAAATCCAACTGTAAGTGAAACTATCGCAGAAAAAGATGGGAGCACTATTCACTGTCAATCCAGAAGGTTGGACCGATGGGCAGAACACTTTACGGAACAGTTCAATTGGCCCTCGGCGTCATCCCAGTTGCCCACCATTCCCAAGCAATCTGAATGGCAAGTTAATACTGGTCCCCCAAGTCTTAGTGAGATTGAGAAGGCTATAGGGAACCTAAAGCGATGGAGAGCAGCAAGACCCGATGGGTTAACCCCTGAGATATTTAGGGATGGTGGTCCGGTTTTAGTAGCGAGATTAACCGGGATCCTGTCTAGAATCTGGAAATTGGGAGTAATCCCACCTGACTGGTCTCAAACACTAATTGTTCCAATCTATAAGAAAGGACAGAAGTCCTCCTGTGACAATTACCGTGGAATCAGCTTAACGAATATAGTGTCCAAAATATTAGCTTCAATCATACTTCGACGCCTAACTAAAGCTCGTGAAGAGCAGACTAGAGAGAACCAAGGTGGTTTCAGACATGGACGTGGCTGCATAGACCACTTATTCACACTTCGACAGGTTCTGGAACATAGACACACTTTTAGACGCCCAACAATAGTTGTATTCCTTGACCTTAAGGCGGCATTTGACTCTATCGATCGTAAGGTTATGTGGCAATGTCTGTCAATGAAAGGCGTACCACAGAAGTACATTAACCTTATACAGGCTCTCTACTTGAACACCACATGTCGAGTGAAAGCTTATGGCAGATTGTCATCAGAACTGATTACCTCCAGTGGTGTTCGTCAACGTTGTCCGCTTTCCCCATTTTTATTTAATTTTATCATTGATATACTTTTAGAGTTGACATTTTCATCGACTGACTTCGGCGAGGTTGACCTCCTTCCAGGAGATAAACTAGCTGACTTAGAATATACAGATGATATAGTTCTCTTAGGTGAAGATGCTGATAAAATGCAGAATCTTCTGACTACCTTAAACAAGAATGTAAGGATGTTTGGGATGCGATTCTCTCCACCCAAATGCAAAATGTTACTTCAGAATTGGCTTGATTCGACACCGAAGTTAGTGATAGGGAGTGAGGCAGTTGAACGTGTTGACCGCCTCACTTATCTTGGCAGCCTCATCAGCCCTGACGGTCTGGTGTCTGCTGAAGTCTCTGCGCGTATACATAAGGCCCGATTAGCTTTTGGGAATTTGCATCATCTGTGGCGTAGTCAAGACATCCGACTACTGACCAAAGGACGCGTTTACTGCGCAGTGGTTCGGTTCGTCTCACTTTATGGATGTGAAACATGGCCATTAAGGATAGAGGATATTCGTAGGCTCCTGGTATTCGATCATAGATGTCTTCGAAGCATTGCTCGTGTTCACTGGGACCACCAAGTAAGCAATACGTGGGTTAGGAATTGAGTACTAGGTAGATACGGTAAGTCTATTGATGAAGTAGTAAATCTCCATCAGCTAAGGTGGTTAGGACATATGTTACGTATGCCTGACCACCGCCTACCTCGACGAGAAATGCTGTCTGGTGTAGGAGTAGGCTGGAAGAAAGCTAGGGGCGGCCAAACCAAAACATGGCACAAGTCCATGAAGTCATTGACAATTGGGCTGAGCCATGTTAGTAGGTACAGACTACCTGGTTGGGGTCCGCGTGACGCTCGTAATAAATGGTTAGAGATTTTGGGTGATATGGCTCAAAATCGTTGGCAATGGCGCAGGTGCATCCATTCCCTGTCTTCCTCCAAATCCTAAACTTCTGAACTTATCATAATTTTCTCTTTACTGAATCATATTTTCTTAAATGTTCTCGGTCTCTATTCCCTTCCATGAATACTAACTCTGCTACTACCTTCCCCACTCTGGGATTTGATTCGACAACTTAATCTCTATCTGCTAATTGAGGCATGGCAACTTGAACTGACGTACGCATGTACCAAGTTCTACGTTGTAACTGTCTGTCTGTCTGTGTCAGGAAGGAATTAAATTGTGGAAACGTAGAAAATAAGTCAGGGTAAAGTCAAATAAATGCACCTGTCCTATTGAAACTGATTTTGAGCCATGTCACATAACATGAATAACTCCTTATCGCTGTTATCGACCAGACCTCAACCACATCGTTTGTATGTGCTAACATGGTCCACACCAACATGCAACAAATTCATTGACTGATAATAAATTTAGTCTGATCGCTATTGGTTTCCTTCCATCTTACTTCAACATCTCATGTCAAGGTAGGCGGTGGTCCAGTATATGTAATATATATCACAACATCAACAATGGCTACAATGGATGGACATTCACCTCATCAACCGATGCACCATTTTTATTCTGTATTTCGTGTTTAACTTCCCCATTGATAACTCGGTCGTCGAGGATATGTAAACGATATTTTGAAGACACTAATGATTGAAGCCCTGCAGCCTACGTAAGTGTTCTATTTTTATAGACCATTTTTATACCTATAAAGTAATACAGATAGGGATGTTGTGTAGCATATTCGTCTTCTGGTTGGTAGATGGATTCGAGTTGTCAAAAGCCAGGCGGCTTTTTGAATACGTAGCATGACTTAGCCGAAAACCCAATAGTGATGGTAAAACTTATGGAGTACGCGGTTTTACTAAGCTTTATAGTGAATTAATACGAAGATGACTAGACCACAGCTGGTTTTTCTCATTTACAGAGGAGTAAGTAAACTTGCTCAAAAAAAAGTAATGCTCTCGTTTTGAATGTAGAATGTAATGCATCACTTCAGCAATAACCTTAGAGGCTGAAACATTGTCTTTTATTGTGTCCAAAGTAAACCAACTTTACAATGTCCCAGTGGATAAAGTAATATAGACAAAAAGTGCTCAGTACACCTCGAAACTTAATTAATGCCCTTAATAACATGATTAGGTGAATTCTGGAAAGTGGAATAAAGAGACACCTACCGAAAGGCTAGTATATAAGAACACAGGCACTTCTATCGCTAAATACTTGAATTGAATAATTTTCCTTTTATAAATTAGTGATCTCGTGACATTATTTTTACGTGATGAAATATGACCCGTTAGGATATCAACCAAGAAAGTAACACGACCATGTAGAAAAACTATGAAAATTTGATAATATATAGAGAAAAAAAAGTCAAAAACGGCGCTAGTTCCAGTATAAATAGGCACATCGAGTCAAGAAATTATAAGCCATATGAGTTGATCGAGGGAGGGTTTGAGTAAAAGAAAATCTGTTCGAAAATTGGTGCGAAAGACAGCAAAAAGATAAGTATACTGCGAAAGTTAACAAGTTGAAATGTGAAATGGAAAGCTGAAACAAATTTTAGAATAAATGCGACAAAGACTTGATGCATTCATCATTGCTACCTACTTTCTGCAATATCACCCAGTTTCTAAGCGTGGATTATTATTCAAACACAAATGTTAGTAGAGCTGGACACCAAAAGAATCGTACTACACGGACAGACAATACTTTAAAGGAATTATGGCCCAAAGAAAAGAATAGAACAAAAATACATAAATTGATAACAGTTTATGATAAAGGATACGGCTCAGTAGAAAATAGATACAAGAAAGATTCCATTCGCTTACTAATTCATCTCATTTCATAATGTATGTAAAAGAAACTACAGCAGAACTGCGACTGTTCTCTACACATTTATGTATAACGTACAGAGCATCACATATAGGCGCGTTAGTTAAAATTTTTTTCTTACATTAGCACAATTAGGTCAAATTTACAAGATTAACTTCACAACATATTAGGACAGAAAGGAATAGAACAAAGGTGTGCAAGAAAGAATAATAGATCTATGAGATAAAAAGTGAATACACTTCCACCACTGCGACCTATTCTCGGCCATGTCACTCAGTGTCTCAAACTGCTGACCGTGATTACTACGCGGAACACAACCAGGTAGTCTGTATCTACCAACATCGCTTAAACCAACAGCAATAGATTTCAAGCACTGATATCATGTTTTATATTGGAAGTCCCTAGCTTTCGTTTATCCTACTCTAATACTAGTCACCATTGAGCGACGAGGCAGGCCGTGGTTGATTATGAGTAGCATATGCCTCGATCACCCTAGTCGATAAAGGTTCATAACGTCATCCACTAACTTTCTATCTTTCTCAAGTACTCTGTGTTCAACAGTAATATTCCTTACTCGGTCATTCTATAATATCCGAGCGATGGCTCAAAAACAGCAGCGCAGTATACCAGACCTCAATGTCGAGAGACGGATATTTCACCTACACCACAAGTAGAAAAAACAAAGCGGGCCATCTGAATCCGAGCTAAGACACTAACTCATTAAAGTTGAGACTTCCGAAAGCGTTAAGTGGCTAACGCACTCAACTACTTCACTTCCCAAGACCAAACTAGACAATGATACAAACCAATCCCGAAGTAACATTTTCGATATAGAGGTAGAGAAACGCATGACTACTACTCACGGTGTTCAGCGGACTACACATTGTTGGCGTCTTCACCGAACACAACTATATCATCTGCATGATTTAAATTAGTAAGTGAAGCTTCTGGTAGGAGATTAGTTGCTGAAGTTAGATGAAGAAAGTGAGACCACTAGGAGAACACCTATGACGAAATTAAATAAAAGGGAGGGAAGCAACTCTGACGAATACCACTTGAAATCGATACCTCCGACGGCAGTTCGCCACAAGATCTAGCTCGACTAGCAGTGTCATGTTAGAGAACCATCCTAAGGTTTATGCACTTTGAGATCATAGCATCAATATCAACGAAACTTACCGATAAATATATGCATGTATATATATATATATAAATGAAATGGTAAAAGGTAATCAGAAAGAATCCTTGACCCTGAATCCCATATTAGTTTGCAGTCACCAACAAGGTGCATCCAAATACTTAAGGAAACTAGCGCTTCCTTTGAAATCCAAACTTGAGTTATTTAGCTTTATAGTTTGAGATGTTACTACTGAACTTTTCGGACACTGACTGATCGCTAGTAGGATTGAAAGGTTTACACTGAATGATCTCTGAGTAGTAATCAATGTTATGTCACACTGAAACTTGGAAATTATAATTCAATCACCATTAAAGACTAAAGAAGCATACCATTAGTCACAACTCAGTGATCAATTAATGCAAACATTCCAGTTCTACTAAAAACCAGTTGTAGACTAAATAGGCGATTTTTTAAAGTCATGAACTGTGAATCTGGATAATTTAAGTCCGGATCTCGAAAAAAGCGATAATTTCTTCAAGAATCTAGACACGAATATATGGGTAGAGCAAGCTCCTCCAGGAATGTAAGTACATTCAGTTAACATGTTAAATGGCAAAAAACTAAAGGATAGGGAAAGGTTTTCTGTTAACTACCTACAACTACTTAACATGAAAACAAAACATAAATAACGTTAAGTAACTTAGGTGACTGGTTACCACGCAACATGATCAATAGGAGTGAATAAACATTAGGAATGATATAAATGTGACACTACTCGATGGTCAATCAATGTGAATTGACGCAGTAGACTGATATAGAAGCAATACAAGATGGTAGCAAAAGGTATGTACTTAATGTATGATTATGTTGACCGCTAATTTATGCAGCTTCCTGGTTAATAAATGTAAACTGAGACTATAAGCAATACGATTCGAAGAAAGTAACGTTGTTGTGAATGTATGCATTCTTTTAAATAATATTGATAAATATAACTACTTCCGTGTCTAACTTTTCGGGAGACATAATACTTAAGAGTACAATCAAATGTACCACGGCAGGTGAACATGAAAATTTAGTATACCGATAAAATGTCGCGAGTAAATTGGGTACGTATAGTTTACTTAATCAATATAGTGTAACAGTAAATTTATTACAAATATCCTTCTGGGTTAGAAACAGCGTACAGTTAAGGAAATAATAAAGTAAATGTACGTAAGTAAGATTTTTAATTGTAACACTATCACTTAACACTCGAAAACGAATTTCTTGATCTGTTCGAATGACCGAAATTTCAATCTCAAAGAATTGTGCTACCAACGAATCTACTGAGTGCAAACTATGTTCTGTACAACCTTAGTCACTCGTTCAGCTTATACCAAGGACTGTAGTTTTAGGCCATACAAAATACTAGTTTACTGAGTCCGTTCAGAAAGCAGGCTCGAGCAATGATGATCGATTATCAGTGCTATTCCTCCTCACATTTGAGGCTCATTCGTAAAAAAAACCCACATATGCATACAAATAGATCGTTTACACAACTTACTAAATTCAATCAAATATTTCCCATAACCCTTTCGTTGAAAAGGTGGAAGTACTAATATGCATGCTACGTTGTAATCTTCGGAAGATTCTTTTTCTTTTGAGAAATATCCAACCAGATGATAACCACGTGAGTCTATTTCACAAAGAACATAAAATAAAAATGGATCTGTGTCGTAATATAACGTTTTGTGATCCAAGAACAATTTTGCAAGGAGACAGAGATGTTGAGCGTAAGTCTGGAAGTCAATATTTCAATTAAATTAAACTCACTTTATTTTTACGCCCATCAATTTCGAAAAAACTATGAGGTAGCTTACGGTAAACCTCATTTCCAGGAGGGTTCCGTAATGTGCATTTGGCCTAAGAATGATGAAAAATAAAATAATTCAAACCAGGTGTCGGCGCAGACACGTGAAGCTCTTCAAATACTTTAAACAGAATTCACATATATAGACACATGGAACAGTCGCCAACTCTTGTGGATATGGGGAAAAATACCATGGTTTAATTCGATATCTGCCTAATTCGATCCATTCAAGATTCCTCATCCTCGTAACAGTATCCTGTTCATGATGGCTAGAGACCATACTACCTGTTTGTCTAGGTTTCCCAATTGACGCTGCAGAGTCATCAAAGACAAATTCATTTAAATCGTTCTGCAACGTCAAGTGTATAGGTCCTTCATATATATCGTCGGGTGGTCTCTTTCTTTTCAGTTGTGTCAAGCAGGAAGAACTGCAGCTGCGATGTTTGATAGGAGGATTCTGAAAAGCGAGTTAAACCTTAATTATACTGCAAACCAAATCCGATTCGGAATTTCGGAGTTCCGCCGAATTAACAACTTCATCATCAGTAGAGGATAAAGTGAAAACAGGAGTGACAGGTTCTTTTGTAGACCTCTTTAGGGGTCGTTCTATTTTTGAGAAGTCGAGGCGATCTGCACTAACCCATTCGTCTAATCGTTTATTATCTAAAACAGAATTATGAACAAGTAACGCAAGCTTACAGTCGTCATAGTGAACATAATAGTATGTACAATCACCAACATCACGGGTACCCAAAATCTCGGCAGTATCTAGTGATGTCAATTACACAGAAATTACGTTACGAAAGAAGTCAGAATCGGGTAACTTTACAGGTAATTTACAACCCTCAAAGTTCTTTTTTGAGTTCGAAACAACCATCGCTAGAAAAAGTGGCTCAACAGCCCCGATGACATTCGTCTTGAGCCTGTACCGCTACATGCACAAATACCTCGTTTTCTACTATTGACATCCTCGCATTAGCCAATATTCAATGTCACCGTAATGAACCAGAATATATCAATTTACTTGCTTTTTCTATCGTCCTTTTGTTCAGGTACTAATTTTTGATTGTTTAAAAGGCATTGTGAGCTTGCCTTCCTGCAAAGAACCAAAAATTGCTTTAGTATTTATCAATTTTATTTTCCCACACACATCTTTTCTTGTTTTAATGAAGGCCATAGCTGTTACTACAGCTGGTAACAGCTTGACAGCAGACAGTTAGCCGCTTGCATAACGAAGGGGCTATATATGTATCCACCAAGTTACAGCACGATAGAGCTACGGTCGTGCTACAGGATCCGCTTCTTAAAAACCATTCTGCTGTTTATGGAAGATCTGTCTTTCATTTGTAAGCTTTTTCTTTCGAATATATCCCAAGCTATTCATTGCTTTTGATAGTATAATAATTATATTAATGATTTTACTGAATCTTATTTTTTGTCAATTATTTTCCCCGAATATTGAACAAAGTGTAGCGGTAAATAATCCCCAAAATAAATGGTTACATAGGCTCTCGATATTGATGCTGACCATATTTATCTTAGCGGACACAACTAGTTGAAGGCGCTTGGTCACGCATCACCACCAGATCACGTCACGACGCACTGTAGGAAGCAACTCTCTCTCTAGTTTGACAGCCTAGACGTTGCTATACCTTTGACGCTCTATTTACGATCAAATATAACTTCTCTTCCATCCTTCATTGCCATCTGATTTGTTCTTATTCGTGAGAGTGGGTCAAATTGTTAGAATTCGCTCTGGTAATACGACAAACGTAACTTATTCATATGCCGGGTGCATTTCAAAAGTAAAGAATTTTTCTATTTGGAAGGTAATTATTTACAACCTTGAAAACAAGGAAAGATCCTGAATGATGGCGAATGTATTGACCTTAAAACCTGTTATAATACAGTTTGGTGAATGATCAGGTCGCCTGGGAATTCACGTAGGAAACGTGTTTTTCGTCTTGGGACGATCACCACTGGCTTAAAGTGGACATTGCTAAGAGCTACATCTTTGGATAGAAAGGCATCTTAATGCAGGTAAATGTAGTCCCTATTCGGTTGTCGAAGTCCTGAGAAAGATTTTCTGTCATTTCTTGGTTGATAAGATTTTTAACTCTGGATCATTTGATGGTGAAACCGCCTCGACTTACAGGCTATAGTTTTGTCATGAGCCGGTATATATACTACAAACTAGGTTAGCCTGGTGTTATCGTTTTCGACTCACACCGTGACACTGCATCTGATCTATAGTGTCAAGTATGAGTGTTGGTCTCATCGCTCCAGAGATACTTTCCGTTTGTTTCAAGCTTTCTAACTTCCCTGAAACAGTTGTATCATGACTTCAGTGGTCATCTAATTGATAGCAAAACGTTGTGAGATATGGCCCTCACAATTAATATTTTAACGTCCTCCCGGTGTTCGTTTACAGACCGCTTCTATTATTTCTATGGACACAGTGCACATTGAAGTCACCTCCCCATGTTTTGTAGTTCGCCCATGATACTGGCAAAGGAGAATTCCGTTCCGAAGTGACGATTTACTGATGACAATATCAAGATGACAATCACGTGGCCATTGTTTCCTAGGGATGACGCACGCTGATATTTCCTCAACTGAGAACTCATTGTTTGACGGAAGTCAGTTAAGCCTTGATGGTATTCCACCGTCACCCCATCTTGAGATCTCTTCCCATAAGCTCCCGTTAGCCCCCCCCCTATTTATTACAGCAGCGAACTGTTTATCCTATCACCTCAGTAACATTCTTAGTGACGGAGGGTTGAAACCACTATTAATGTTTGGCTGGTTGTAATGAATATGTGTAACCATAGACAGTGTCTAAATGGTTGGCTCAGTGACTCTGGCATTGCTCGTTTGGGGGGGATGGTATATTTCTGCTACCCGACCAGATATTTCTGCATTTACTCTAAAACAGATTTGGACAGGTCCTGGTAAATCAAGCGGAATGGAGTGCAAATGGATGACAGCATTAGGATGATGACAAATAAGCATCGTTACTCCACCTTCCTTAGTGCTTCTACTGTCCCACCTAATTGGTGAAACGACACCCATGAAGACGTCTTTGTCCGCAACGTCTGGTCGGAAGTAGGACTCTTGGCCACATGTGAGCACTTTGTAGTACAGTTAACGGATCCTATCCTTAAATTCTCCCACGCTTCTGTAAAGACATTTAGAAGTGTGTTTTGCCACTTTAAGTTTCTGTATGGCAGCTTCAGGTTGCGTAGTTTAGGATGATAAGGAGATTTGCTGGCCAGCTCCACAGGAATTGATGTGGTCAGGTGTGTTCTTTGAAATATGGGCTCAATGACTCCTGGTGGTCAGTAGTTTTGTAATACTCATCATAAGGTTGTTGGTTGAGGAATTCAGGTAATTACTTCATGACCACACTCTTAGCTTTCTTCTGACTCAGCTATCTGAAGATGCTATTGCAGCATCGTATGTGGTTGTGTATGTTGTGCTTCACCTTATGTCACTCCTGCAAAGCTGTAGACAAGACTTTTCGACTAATGGTCACATTCACTACTTGATGAGTGTTGACAACCGTGAAGTATGAAGGATGGAGAAGCTTACATACGCAGGCAGCCGTTATGTTTCATGTCTTTATTGTCGAGACAACCACAAGACCTGTCGTATTTCTTTTCCTTTAGGTGTTATTGGCTAGTAAGACGAGGCTATCTGTGTGTCAATGGAAGGTTATAATGACAAGAGTAAATTCTACACCCCACTTGCCACTGGTGCTGATCTTAGATTTGTAACTACTTCTGTACACCCTGATCCCGAATTACTCTACCGTTCTGTAGAGTCGCTAGTGTCGCGGTGGTCTCCAGGACATCTTTTATCGGTAGAGCTGTTTAAATAAAGGCTTCTCCATTTTATAGTGCAATTTTGTTTATACCAAGGGCTCATAGATACGCCAAAATGGTGACTAGGCACGAACTGTTGACGATAACTATGATACTATATTAACATATAATATAAAAGGAAACTTTTCAAACCTTACCAGTGAGAGCATACTATGCCGTCAACAGTAGCGTCCCGAAGAACTAACAAAATCAATCTGCCTAAGTAATGAGCAAATAAAGTCAATAATGGTCACTTGTCTAGACAAAGGTTATTTCTGGCAATCTAAAATGACATTTCTGACAACAATCAGGCGAGCAGATCAGTGAGTTAGATAGCGGGCAGCAAAGCACGCTATCCGTAATATAATCTTAATCAGGACATTGAAGTTAAGTAAAACAAACATCCAGAAATAACCACAGTTCATATAATACCAAATATATAGTTGGAAAACTAAGAATAAAAGGAAATGAGTAAAAATAGCCTTGTCTGAATCAAAGGTAGATTTAAATAATACTGTTAATAGCATCAAGAACAATTAATGGACAATAAGGTGGGCCAAGAAGGGTCGTTCTGAAAAAGAAACTGTATGGGAAAGATTGTCTAAAATAAAGTGAGCTTCACACGGAGTCGTATTTTCATTCCGTCGCGATTGGTGTTTGTCGTGTTATAGGCGGACAGTGCTGGATAGTGGTTGGTGTGTAACTAAAGCATGGGTCTCCCAGTATTTAAGAAGTAATTAAAAGGATATAAACCACGCGTCACAACAATAAGCATTGATAAAAACTCAGTTGTAGGGTACGGAAATTTTAGACTTGTCATATGCAATAGTTTGTACGTCACCACCAACCTGGCTGTTCTGCTAATCGACTGGAGGGTGTGGTGTTACTGCAAACCGAGGTCTTAACTCCTAGTGACCTGGTCGAAATGTTACTACTAATACCGCCACAACTATCTTTTGCACTCTCACTATTATAATTCGAACTGCTTGGAATACAAGTAACAAGCTAATTCTAAGAGTTCACACAATAAAGAAATACTTGGGGTGTTGATAATAAGAAGCCAATGAATAACACGAGCATATGATTTAGAGCCATATATATAAATTTTCAACTTCATATTTGAGCGTTCGAGTAAGCTGCCTAGCTCAACTCTAGCAACTGCGTTTGCAGTTGATCTGGTTTGGTGGATCCAGTATGCTCGACAGCCTGGAATGTTGACTGAGTGGGCTGTCTACAGCGTGACAACAGCGAGACTGGTGAGCATATTGAAATTGCGCTTTGCTGTGCTTCAAAAAACCTCTAGACTGAAAGAAGGACCACTGGTTTCCTGATGGTTGGAAGCAGGTAGTGAAGTCACATCACCATTAGATCAGATGCAACTTTATTAACAAACAAATATTGCATAATAAAACGTGATATACAATGTGCGTCTGTGAATTAGCTCGTGCTTGATAGCCTGACTAACCACAGACATCTTCCGCACTCGGACGCCTTGAACATTCACAGACGCAATCCAGAAGACGGAAAACATGTAGTCGAGGATCATTATTCCAGTAAGAGAGTAAGTTATGCCCGAAGTGTCCGTATATAGTTTTCTGAAATAATAAAATCATCATTATAATTCACTCACTCCGAACTAAGAAGTTTCAGCCATTATGCAGTCGGAAAGCGCCATATCGAGATTCTGGAAGGTTCTGTTGATCAGTGATTGAATGGACCAAGTGAACAATCAAGGAAATAATCCGGTTAAGTTCCTATTCAAGCCTATTCCTATAACTTTAGTGCACAAGCATATGAGTAAAACGTAGTCATCATAAAAATTCTACTATTGTCTTGATTTTGTCTAATTATAAATAAGTATCTTGTGGGGTTGTATCTTGAATCTATATTGAAACAAGGTTTAAAACTCAGAAGGCTATTAGTAAACTAATCTGTCGAAGTGGATTCACTAGTTATAGGACAACGTCTGTTTTAACAGCATACCGATCAGCAAATCGAAATCGATCACAAATATCCGAAATATAAATTGTTTTTTCTTTATGGATATGTTAGTGATTGGTTCTCGGTCGATAACGAACTCTGATGCGGCAGAAAGCTCGTGGAGTTGACGTGTCCCACCCTCTGTTCGGTTCAAAAATATACGTTCTTGCCTCTTTAACTACATATTCTTCCAATAACGCATCTAACTCTTTAAATTCAAGATTTCTTTCTTGTGCCATTAACCTCCTAATTTGTCCAAAACCTGCTTTCATGGATCTTCGTGAGCAATCACTTAGTTGATTATCTGATAACGTAATGACACGTGGCTACGGAACCTCCTAATGCTGTTGAAAAATCGTTCACATATTGTCAAATATAACGCCACCAAAAACGACTGCGGTTTCAAATAAATATTGTGCAGTTCAGTAACTTGACTAACTAAGACCCTTACCCATCAAGACAAACTCCAAAAGAAAGTAAACTTGTTTCAGTGGCCCGTTGCAAATATATTGGTATTGCTTCATTAGGTTAATGGGCTAAATTTCCTCTATACTTGTTAATGAAAGTGTTTCTTGACCTTGCAAAGTGCGCAAGAAGGTAACAAAATACTTCTTGATACATACAAATAGTGTCTCTAAGATTGACATACAGTATATTTCCGTACATAAAGATTGTATTAACGTTGTGTGACTTTTCCACTTTGGGTAAATAATTTTCCGTCTTTATCGACAATTCTGTTGTGCATTAATCGTTTATTTCTAAGTTACTATCGACCATCTTCCCTGTATTGATTGTGGCAGTTACAGCAGCAGACAAACAACGATGTTGTTTGCTTACTGCATCATTTAAGGATGGTTACAAAAACGTGTGCTTGCCAACTCCCGGGCTGTAATTATCTGGCGGAAGCTGGTATGCATTATGGTGATTGAAAAAGTTTACATCACGGTATATGCACTAATTTAACACCACCAGACGGTATAGCATACCTGGCGATGTATGGCTTTACCTACACTGTTCTTAGACTCGAACGACTTGCTATCAAACGCCACGTCACGTGCAATCATGGCCAAAAAACACTACATGGAAGACAGTAGTGTCCAGAGGAAATGTTATGTCAGCTCTTCTGTTGACAGTCAGGTCGACACCTGTGTAGATGACCTCACCCCATCTAATTTATAAAGGGCTACACCTGAAGTTGACGTCAAGCACGTAGATGAAGCAGCACTAAACTAACCTAAGGTGGAAAGTAAAAAGTATAAGTCATAATCGGTTATAAATAGCAAATCATAACCATAACAAATATAGTTATGGTTGATAGTCAAAACGAAGAACTGAAATGTAAAGTTACAGTATACAGTTTACTAGAAGAAGTGGGATATTACATTGGAATGGAAACATACTAAAAGCAAAATAAAAACAAGGAAAATCACTATAGCGATGGAGATGATTAAAACAGTCTAAAAAGGACGCCAAGACGAGCTCTAAAAGCGTTTACGTATTTAATGGTCTAATTATTTGGAATCCGGAGTAGTTGAAGGACCCAACGGCTATCACGCGTCACGCTCATGACCTTTAGTTAATTGAATCAGCTTCTTGATATGTACTACCTGACACAGCATAGGGAGTTCATATTAGATAAGTGACAACATTCAGCAAGTAGGTTGACGGCAAATCACAAACCAAACAATTTATGGAAACATCCCAGGTCAACAAAAATGAAAAAAATAGTGTCGAACAATCGTTGCCACGTCCATGGGTGAAAAATACGTATCCAGTCTTAGTGGCTACTCAAGTGTTGTATTAATACAAGAGAAGCAGGGTCACATGACAGAGGTATATATCAGACAAGTAATTGCATAAATAAGTCACCTCATGGTTCAGTTCTGTAAGGGAAATTTACCACAGTCCAAGTCTCCTCGGGGAAGAGTTTGTTTTAGTCCATATCATCACATGAAGCAAAGCCGATAAGCTTCTCGTGAAGTGCACCCGGTATATAATTAAGTTACATTTGTCGTATTACCAGAGCGAATTCTAACAATTTGACCCACTCTCACGAATAAGAACAAATCAGATGGCAATGAAGGATGGAAGAGAAGTTATATTTGATCGTAAATAGAGCGTCAAAGGTATAGCAACGTCTAGGCTGTCAAACTAGAGAGAGAGTTGCTTCCTACAGTGCGTCGTGACGTGATCTGGTGGTGATGCGTGACCAAGCGCCTTCAACTAGTTGTGTCCGCTAAGATAAATATGGTCAGCATCAATATCGAGAGCCTATGTAACCATTTATTTTGGGGATTATTTACCTCTACACTCATCTTCAAAGACAAATCTCACAATTCCGAATAAAAACTTCAATAGCAACCTGTTATATATTCGTCTTAAATGTTCGTTTGCCAAATGTGTGGAAAAACTGATGCATTTTTTACTTGGAACAAAAACCACCTCCGTCGAACCTAGTTTTGCAAGCACCGTTGTGCTGATGTTTCGAACTTTCAATTTCTGCCTCCACTGGCGGAAAATATCCACTTAGTACTGCGTTTCAGGCTTACAACACCTGAACTAATACCTGAGCCTTCTTTATTTAGTGCGAATATTCTTGCAACTTGGGGATTAGCTTTGTTAGCTGATTAGTCGAATAATGTTGTCCAATTAGTGATAGGATTATAGGGCATATCCAACTCAACATTCGAGGCTGTTAAAAACCTGTTAATTCATCGGCTAAATCTCTATAAATTATCTCATCTTCGTTCCAGGACCGATTAGAGTATTCTCGAACTACTACAGTGCATAAAACATCATGGATTTATTCTTATTGACAGTTCAGGAGGTCAGGAACTTGTGTAAGACAGCCATAGCTAGATCTTAAACAACCTAAGACAAGTAACTGGCACATGGCAGCCACACATGCTTAAAGCGATATCAAGAGAAGGACCAATCTACATCGTAGGACACCTACTAACGTTTAGACGAGAACATGGATATTTTAGCTAAGCCAGAACCCAGAGAAGGTTATTTTGGCGGAATAATTCAGCACAGTCTATTCAAAGAATATGATCCTCACTACTTCGCCTAAATTAAGTGCTGATATATTAGCCAATGCACTGTTGCCTATGGCATGTGGAACTTCCTCTAAACAGCTCAGAGGCCTAAAGCCTGGAAAGTCACCAGGCCTTAGCTGCATGCATCGTTAATTAATATCATCATAAACGGTCATCCCTTCAGAATCTTTCATAGAGTTACTCAATAATTCACATCCTCAAGCCTACCTCCCAAGTGACTGGAACTGTGCTATAGTCGACCCTGCTTTTAAGAATGGGGAAAGTTAACTCGTACCTAAAGATAGACTTATCAGTCTATCTGATGTTGTTATTAAGGTTTCACAGAGATTCGTTTGAGATAAACTGCTGTGGCATAAGGAAATTATCAACCTATTAGGTTTAGAAACAACACAGACTCATCACATGTCTGTCCTTCTTAACAAAACTTTTTCTTACAAAAGAGGACTGGGTGGCTGCAAGGGATAATGGGCTACATGTAGATGTAATATTTTTAAGCTTCAGAATAGCTTTTGATAAAGCCTCTCATGAAGGACTGCTACACATGCCTTGATTTTGATACAACAGGAAAAACGAAAGTTCGCATCGTGAATTTTTTATAATCTGGAAGTAGGAAGTCGCATTAAATAATACCCTATCAGAATAGAAATTCGTAGCTAGTGGAGCATCGGAAGGTATTGAGTTAGATACATAGAACTGCTGGTAGTCTGCATCTTTGAAGCGATCCACTTGCTTTAGTTAACTGGTCCAAAAGTTTTGGTTTGGAAATAAAGGTATATTCACCCAAAATACACAGTGATAGCTATCAGTTCACGGTGAATGGAACACCTCTGAAATTAGTTAGAGGACAAAAGAATTTAGAGGCAATAAAAAACAATACAAAGACGTTTTAAGACAGCAACATAACTGCAACCAGATGATTCCGTGAGTTATAGTCACTTCGTGTGTTTCGACGTAAATACGTTCAGAATTCTATATTCTATCCACACAAGACCCCATCTAAAATATTGTATTCAAGCAGCTAGTCCATGCCCAAACAAACGTGTAGGCACTCTCGATTTGAGCCAATTGGTGGGCATAAAGTTAGTACGAGAACTCCAGCTTCCAATATGAGGAGCGACTTGGTCGTTTATACGTATTTCCCTTTCCTACCGTAAAATAAAAGGTGATTTAATACTAACACTCTGTATTTTGACTGATGAATTCGGTGCTACCTCACCCTATAGTTCTACTCCATTTAAGATCAACTAACTGCGGAGCCATCATATTAATGTCGTAAAATTTGAGTTTAGTTCTCGCTTCACCTGAAGTGTACTCGATATATGACCAAGTTACATTTGCGGTATTACCAGGGAAACTTCTAACGTCTGAACTCACTCTTACGAATGAGAATAAACCAGAAGGCACGAAGGGCAGAAATGAACTTATATTTGGTTGTGAATAGAGAGGAAATGGAAAAGCAACGTCTAGGCTGGCAAACTAGAGAGAGCTGCTTCCCACGGTACGGCGTGACGTGATCTGGTGATGATGCGCGACCAAGCGCCTTCAACTAGTTGTGTCCGCTAAGATAAACATGATCATTCTCATTCGAGGACCTATGTAACTATTTTCGACGTAAATACGTTCAGAATTCTATATTCTATCCACACAAGACCCCATCTAAAATATTGTATTCAAGCAGCTAGTCCATGCCCAAACAAACGTGTAGGCACTCTCGATTTGAGCCAATTGGTGGGCATAAAGTTAGTACGAGAACTCCAGCTTCCAATATGAGGAGCGACTTGGTCGTTTATACGTATTTCCCTTTCCTACCGTAAAATAAAAGGTGATTTAATACTAACACTCTGTATTTTGACTGATGAATTCGGTGCTACCTCACCCTATAGTTCTACTCCATTTAAGATCAACTAACTGCGGAGCCATCATATTAATGTCGTAAAATTTGAGTTTAGTTCTCGCTTCACCTGAAGTGTACTCGATATATGACCAAGTTACATTTGCGGTATTACCAGGGAAACTTCTAACGTCTGAACTCACTCTTACGAATGAGAATAAACCAGAAGGCACGAAGGGCAGAAATGAACTTATATTTGGTTGTGAATAGAGAGGAAATGGAAAAGCAACGTCTAGGCTGGCAAACTAGAGAGAGCTGCTTCCCACGGTACGGCGTGACGTGATCTGGTGATGATGCGCGACCAAGCGCCTTCAACTAGTTGTGTCCGCTAAGATAAACATGATCAGCATCAATGTCGAGGACCTATGTAACTATTTATTTTGGGGATTATTTACCGCTACACACCCATCGAATGGTCAAGCCAATGGTACCAGCAGCACCAGTTAAAGCCATCAAGGAGAGACCGGATCTCCACTGGAGGACACATCGTAAAGTTTGGTATGGATCACTCGACCTACGATCCTCACAACTGAAACCGGAACGTTTGTTTATCCACGCGTCTGGCGGCATTTGTTTGTTCTCGTGATGAAAGTAAGTTGTCGGGTTGTGAAGGTTGTGTCTACTGTATCGTAGAATTTCGAAGGCTCTGGTTTGTTTTACCTACCCACCACTTGTTCATTTGTGTTTGGTTTGTTTATTCTCATTATGATCAAGTCCCACTTATACTATGTCGGGCTACTTGACGGTTTTCAAAAAACCTGTTTACCTGATCTAGAATACTATTTTCACTACTTCGACTTCGACCAACTTTTTAAGCATCTTTACAATGCGGTTAGGTGAATATGTATTTACTCAGGGATATTCCGCCGCATATGCCTTCGGTTTACCTAACTCACTTATCAACCATTTCGCCATGTCGCATCATTCCTTTCTTTTCTCTTTCTGACTATACCCTATCACCGAACAGACTGTCCAGCAACACGATAAATGCTAGTTTTCACCAGCCAACCGCTATGAGAATTACATTCATTTTGAAGTGGCATTAGTCCACAAGCTAACTGCCACAAACGGAGAGTTGCCCAGTCAAATAGCTAGAATTCCCTCATTGAATACTACCGAAGACCCGGAACCTCACCTTAACATAAAGGTAAGGGCGCAAATAAATCGATTTTTTTAATATCCTCTGATATCCACCTGATTAGCTTGTCAGGTGGATACTCCGTCGTCGTATAATTACTTGTATAAACTACCTATATGTTTCTAGAACCCTTAAGTTCTTTAGCCGTACATAGTGCAGGATGCCGGACTATTGTGTAGGTGGTAGTTTGCTGCAAGCAACTCGTCATCTTAAAGACACGCACCAACTTGGTCATCACTACGACTTAATATTGCTTGTACGGCTTGCTGGCTTACTCATCTAAAACATCAGAGATGCGTTCTTTGCCTAACCGTTGTTGCTCTTAGTATTGACAAACGCTTTGACAATTCTTGAGATGTTAGCATTCAAAAGGTTTCGATTATTTTAACAGTACCACTTACTCTGATGTTTGGGAATGCAATCACGCTGTTTGTCTTGAACTCCTTTAGGTTCGTGTCGTCGTGCAAGATTTAGCCACTTAGTGCAACTTAGATGCTTGTTAGGTCTATGATATAGTCAGTTGATTGCAATATTTACGGTGTTTTCAATGACCATAAATACAGTAGACGTTCATTCCGTATTATAATTTACAAATGAAATTGACGCCTTCATAATACATCAATAAATGCACTGACTAACAATCCAAGCAGTGCATTGACAAACTAATATATAGCCAATATGTTCACCAAAGATTATCGAAAGTAAACTGAATACCAACAATCTCCATGAGACAGGCTTTCAAGCATATTAAATGTGTACTGGCAAAACTATAGGATAGAGACGAACCAATGAAATGACGATTTTTCGTCTCAAGGCAGTTGAGCACAGTTTAGTTGACAATATTGACAATGACGTTAATTTAGAGGAAGTCTTCGTTAACTATTTGCGGGAAGTTTTAAAAAGCGCAAATATAATCAGGGATGCGGCATATATACAATGTGGGTAGGTAGTTTTTATATTATGAACTACATTAGATGTTTGGTACTGAAAACCAGGAAAAGACACTTCAGTAGGGTTTTTGACGGGAAAAAGTCTACCTTTGTTCCGATTATTAGGAAGTATGTCGAACGAGAAACAGTAATTTACGACGATGATGCAAGGTCGCACACGTGCCTATCAAGACTTGGATACAGTCAGCAGATCATCGTTCGTAGCCGACACTTTGTGGATCCCCCAACAGGAACTCACGAATAACATCAAAGCCATATGGTCTAGGTCGAAAAATTATCTTCACTGATATAAAGAAACCCATGGAAAAATACTCTATACCACATGGACGAGTATTTGCATAGAAGTTACTTTGATTTTAAATGTTCGCAACCCTTAGGTAGTCTCAAAACATTTATTAATCGTTTGAAATTATTGTACACATTTGATTAGTACTTTATTTTAAAAGACTTTTCTAATAATAATAATATCATTCCACTCTAGGCCGCTTTCCTATTAGCCAATTTTCGCATAACCAGTGTCAAGGTCGTCCCTGTTTTACAATCCTGCCTGTGTACTGTCTCTCGTGTCATTTTATAATAAGCGTTTAGTGTTGTGCAATTCAATTCAGCTCTTATTTACTTGATACTTTTATTCGAAAATGTTACTTATTAAGTACATTCTTTTTCAGCTTAATATAGCGTTTCCGTCCAATGGAACTCAGAAGTGTATCGACGTCGATGATGAACTTCGACTTCGACCATTTTATGATAAACGTATATCTCATGAACTCCCAGTTGACTTCCTGGGTGATGAATGGAAAGGATATATAGTACGCATAACTGGTGGAAATGATAAACAAGGCTTTCCTATGAAACAAGGAGTTCTAACTAATGGCCGTGTCAGATTACTGTTAAGCAAAGGGAGCTCTTGCTACCGTCCTAGACGTAAGGGAGAGAGACGGCGCAAAAGCGTACGAGGTTGCATAGTCGATAATAATTTAAGTGTCCTTAATTTGGTTGTTGTACGTAAAGGAGAAAATGATATTCCTGGTCTGACTGATATCACTATTCCTCGGCGTCTTGGACCTAAAAGAGCTTCAAAAATCAGGAAGTTGTTTAATTTATCCAAGAAGGACAATGTATGCCAGTTTGTCGTACGAAAACCTGTTCCAGCTAAAGAAGGAAAAAAACAGCGTTTCAAAGCCCCTAAAATCCAACGTTTAACAACACCTTTACGATTGCAGCGTAAGCGTCATAGGCATGCACTGAAGCGTCAGCGCATTGAAACCCGCAAGAAAACGCAAGAGGAGTACGCCAAATTGCTTGCTCAACGCCGAAAACAAGCCCGTGACGAGCGTGCAGAGCGAAAACGTTCACGGAGTCATTCTTTACGTGAATCCAAAGGACAAACTGTCAAAAGTGCATGATAATTTTTTGTAATTGCAAATAAATGTATGGATGAATCTCTTTTTTCTTAATCTTTCTGGAATGAGTAGTGCATTTGCTTTTAAGGTTAGTAGTTTGCAAATACCCTGTCTGGTCTAATTTAATTTTTAATTTCTCAAATGACATTCGATATTTTATATCATATTGACCATGATGCAGATTGCACATCATTCTCTCGAACGTCAGTTGTAACATGACATGAAATGATGTCTTTTCGATTAACTTCAAATGTATGTATATGAGAAGGTTTGAGTATGTCATCGGGTAATAACTTTTACCACAAAGTAGAATTTGTCAGTGTTTTGATGACTGTCCGAAGTTGAGGTACGCTGTGTTCCTTAATTTATCCGTTTGTATGATTTTCTGAAGTTCGTTCCCAGTGATAGTTTAGTTGGCGGACCGATTTTCTGAATGCACTTGGGCAATTCAGGAAAGCAAACACCGAGTTGTATTAACTATATATGGGCTAATAAATACGATTGCATTAAGGGAAATTGTTAAGTAGGACTCATTTACCGACAAATGATGTACTAATTTTTCCATACACAGCCCTCGTCAGTTTTTCGTCATAACGTGATCTGACTTGGTTTATTCCTTTCTAGTATTCTACGTTATTTTCCCTACTAAGAAAACCCGCCGTTTTAATTAAACCGTTTCACGATATCGATGACTTACACTAACCGCTCAGTCTGCATCAGATAAAACTGAAAAGTAATTGGGTACTTCTGTTCTAAATTCACTGTTAACCTCTTTAATGGGCTGCTTGTATGGCATGAACTCTATTACTTAACTGGAGTAGGGGGTAATGAAAACATGATTAAATAAGCGACTGGCTGTAAATGCCGCTATTAGTATATTAGTTTGGTCATTGGACGTCAGGTCCGTGATTTTTCGCGATAGTATTTAGAGGAGACTTGCTTATATAAATTTTAACCACAATTCTAGGAGCTCTTGTCATACCTAGTCTCTTAAAATAGTGGGAGGATTTGAACACTACATTATAACTGGCTTGAACTTTTTGAAGCTAGTTTAACAAAATTAGTTTGTCAAGGAACGTGCTTGATACTCAATATCTTGCATATCGTGATTCTGTCTTCTTTCGGGCACAAAATTGGTGCAGTACTGTTGGTATTGAGTTAGTGACTTCTTTGAACTAACTGAGAAAAGGTTCGTTGTACTTGTAACTTCACCGTACTACCAAAGTAACTGGAAAGTAATTTTATTTCTGAGTACCTTGTCAATGAACTTTATTGCAGTAATTACAATGTAACAAACTTATAGAAATACTCTAGTCTGGTTATTCGGTTTTTCTAGTTTTCAGTCATGGTATTTGTGGCGTAACGTGAACATGGGACAAGGTAGCATCTTAAGCTAGTTGAGTTTGGAATAAAGAACATGAATTGGTGGTTAGTTGCTTATCACGCAAATGTATACTGAATACTATCCACTGATTGTTTAGTAGTCATTAGTATTGACCCAGATTGGTAATCATACTTTTAGTATAGTCAGCAGTACAAGTGATGGAATTGAAATGTACTGTATTTTGCATAGCATGTTTTGATGTACACTTCTTTAGCACTGAAATTAGGTTTCATGCTTTTTGTGCTCGAACACAATAAATGATACTCCCACAACTCCATCCTTCATCTAGGGCTCTATGTGATTCAGAGCCTATTAAGATTGAGTTCTTTAAGTTTGTAGACAAATTGGCATACATGAAAACTGCGCGAAACGGGTTCGACGCTTCATACTGGATGTTGCTTAACGTCTAACACCGAGTTCTATGATTAGTTCTCAATTTCCAACCATCTGACTACGTAATTTACTCTATCCTCAAGCTGTTCGGAGAACAAGGTAGGGTCGAGTACGCGAGCGTCTTGTCGTATTGTGGTTTAATAAAGTGAGCCGGCTACCACCGCTACCTTTACGCATTTATTTCACGTTTCCTCCGTTCATCTTATTCCACTCCGTTACTACTACTTCCCTTGCAGTTATTTCGCTTAAACAAGCAGGTGTCAGTAGATAACTCTGATGTAAGTTGAAGTAAGGTGTGTGGTTAGGTAGTAGTATTTTATAATTCTGGGAGTCATCGCTTTCATTCACTCTTATTAATGTTTAAAATACAGGAATATTTTCTTAAAAGAACATGGCCATACGCACCCAAAAAATACCAGTACTTGATTATTTAATCTCGAGGAAAGCTGAGTGACTTGATAGGGAATGTGATTAAAAATTGAGTTGCACACTTCATAGGCTTTTCACTCATCGACCATAAATACAACTTGGGAAAACTTACTATTTCACTAGGAAGGGATTTTCTAAAATCCTACGGCATATCATATTTAAAATAATTGGCTACTAAATTGTGCTGTGATTTGTGCAGCTAAATTTGTAAGGATGTTTGCCAACTCTGTATAAACCACAACATAGGAGGGTAATTATCTGTGAAGAGACTGGGTTAAGAGTTGTCTCGGCGTGAGTGAAGAGCTCCAAATGTAACCGCTCGTGGTCAGTCATATATGGTCTTATGAATAGTTATTGGTGTCCTGGTTGTGTACATTACAGTCCTTATTGCTGGTAGCGGGAATTTGTGAACTAGAACCATTTTTTTGGGTGGGGGGGGGTTTATTTTGTTAACCTCTTCTGTTGAGAGTACCATCACTGGAGATGGTTGCACGTATCATGCCATCACAACTTAATACAATTGGTAATAAGGTTTCACTACGTTAGGTTAGCAGCCACGTTTTCTTATGTTTTGCATGTCGTACTGATATTGTATGCGGACTTTGGTTAGCTCTTTTGTACCAGACTTTATGTCAATTATGACTGACCGACTGTGATTATTTATTTTTAGGTCTGATTGAAATTAACGATACCTCAGTCTATTTGGGAATGTCATGTCAAACCTTAATAATGATACTCATAACCATATCAATATTTCAGATATAGACAAGATTTAGTTAGTGCTTTAAATAAAAATTTTCATTCTCGTCAGACTTTTTCTATTCTATTGAGTGTTTACTCTCACTACACCAATACTAACCCATTTATCGTTATCTTCCAGTTCAACATTGTTTACATATTGCCTAAAATAGTTCGGCTTATCCTACTATGTATTTCATTGTACAAGCTTATCATTAGATATCTTCCGAGATCATGTTTTTCGAATACATCTTGAATAATTTCATATGGTATTTAATAAAACATCCGTTTGAGAAGTTAAACGGCTAGCCGTGTTAAGTAACCGTTATCTTCAATGGTTTGTTTATATGTAGTGTCACTGCAGACGTTCGTCAATATGTATTAAAACAGTGGTAGTAATTCATTTTATGTCACCATTGTGAATTACCGACTATAGTAGCTTGAATATGTTTAACGAATATTATCCCAGTAACTTCAACATTATTATTTGTCAACTCGCGTTGTGCGGAAAAGCGGAGAGGTGTTAAGTTTATAATATGACTCCGTGACATGAAACATAGCATATGTGGTATAGGTATCTATCTGTATAGGACTAGCCTCTGTCAGTCCATCCGGACTTCCTGGTTGGGCTATAGGAGATGGTGTGGATCAGTGGCTTCATACCTTATCAGATGTGGCGCATTATTATGCTCCCTCCTTGTTGTAGTTTTCTACTACACTTTTCATAACTGTGAGAGAGATATCTTCAATCGAATGAAGTATCTCTTAGCTGTGTTTCTAACCGAACCGTATCTCTTATCAATTATTAATTCCACTTATTCAGGTACTGGTTGTACTTCCACTTCCTTTATCTCCTCACATTAATATCACCTCATCTTTGTCAATGTCTTTTATTACTTATGCCCGTTACTCCTCGCTGAGGAGCATAAGCCGCTCACCAGGATTCTCCATTTAACTCTGTCCTGAGCAATCCTTTCCAATTGTTTCCAGTTGCTGTTCATCCTTTTAATGTCTACTTCGAATTCTCGACGCAGCGTTTTCTTTGGCTTTCCTCTTCGCCATTTCCCAACATGATTCCATGTTAATGCTTGTCTCGTGATGCAGTCTGATGGTTTGTGTAATGTATGTCCTATCCATTTCCAACGTCTTTTCCTAATTTCCTCTTCGGCTGAAAGTTGGTTTGTCCTCTCCCATAGTAAGTTGTTGCTGATGGTTTCCGGCCAACGGACATTCAGTATCTTTCGTAGGCAGTTGTTTATAAATACTTGTATCTGTCTGAGGATGTTTGCAGTAATTCTCCAAGTTTCAGCTCCATACAGCAGGACTATCTTCACGTTCGAATTGAAGAGTCTGACTTTGAGGTTAGTTGATATTTGTTTTGAGTTCCAAATGTTTTTCAACTGTAGGAATGCTGCCCTTGCTTTGCCAATCCTTGTCTTTACATCTGTATCGGACCCTCCGTGTTCATCAATGATGCTTCCCAGATACGTGAAAGTATTCACTTCTTCCAGAGTTTCTCCATCAAGTTGAATTGGGTTGGTGCTTCCTGTGTTGTATTTAAGAATCTTGCTCTTTCCCTTATGTATGTGTTAAGCCTAGTGATTCTGAAGTTGCTGCTAAACTGGTTGTCTTTGCTTGTATTTGTTGGTGTGTATGTGATAGGAGAGCTAGATCATCCGCAAAGTCCAAATCATCGAGTTGTATCCTACTCGTCCATTGAATTCCGTGCATCCCCTCAGATGTGGAGATCTTCATGATCCAGTCGACCACTAGGAGGAAGAGAAAA
The DNA here is from genome assembly GCA_034768735.1 of Schistosoma mekongi. Taxonomy (NCBI): domain Eukaryota; kingdom Metazoa; phylum Platyhelminthes; class Trematoda; order Strigeidida; family Schistosomatidae; genus Schistosoma; species Schistosoma mekongi. The sequence continues at coordinate 1,081,731 of CM068308.1, forward strand.
TGTGAGAGCAGGCAACGTTGTCTGACTCCGGTCCTCACTGTGAATGCCTTTGTCAGTTGTCCTGCATGCACAATTTTGCACTGTGTTCCGTCGTAAGAGTTCCGGATGATGTTGACGAGTTTCTCTGGTACACCGTAGTGTCGAAGAAGTTTCCATAGTGTTCTCCTATCTACACTATCAAACGCCTTCTCATAATCAATGAAGTTGATGTACAGGGGCGAGTTCCATTCAATTGATTGTTCAACGATGATCCGTAGTGTTGCGACTTGGTCCGTGCACGACCGATCCTTCCGAAAACCAGCTTGTTGATCTCGAAGTTGAGTCTCCACTGAATCTTTCATTCTGTTCAACAATACTCTGTTAAAGATTTTCCCTGGTATCGACAGTAGCGTGATCCCTCTGTAGTTGTCACATTTGCTCAAATCTCCTTTCTTTGGTATCTTGATAAGATAACCTTCTTTCCAGTCTGCCGGCACTTGTTCTTCCTCCCAGATCTTTTTGAATAAAACGTGGAGTATCCTTGCTGTTAGGTCGATATCTAACTTGAGTGCTTCAGCTGGTATATTGTCCGGTCCTGTTGCTTCCCCACTTTTGATTTGTCTGATGGCCATCTTGATTTCTTCCATCGTTGGTGAGGTGACATCTATCGGGAGATCTGTAGGTGCTGCTTCGATGTCTGGTGGGTTCTGTGGAGCCGGCCTATTCAAGAGTTTCTCAAAGTGTTCTACCCACCTATTCTTTTGTTCTTGAATCTCAGTGATTGTCTTGCCTTCTTTGTTCTTGACCGGTCGCTCTGGTTTACCATGTTTATCTGCCAGTTTCTTCGTTGTGTCGTATAGCTGTTTCATATTTCCTTCTCTTGCAGCCTTCTCCGCTGTCGTTGCAAGGCCTTCGATGTATTACTGTTTATCGGCTCTAATGCTCTTCTTTACCTGCTTATTTGCTTCTGAGTATTCAGCTTGAGCCTTTATTTTCTCTGCTCTTGTTCGGCTGTTGTTGACTTCTGTTTTCTTGTTCCTCCTTTGTTGAATTTCTCTCAATGTCTTAGTGGAGATCCATTCTTTATAATGGTGCTTCTTGCGGCCCAGAACCTCCTGACACGTTGACGTTAGTGCTTCTTTGATTCTTTTCCAGTTATCCTCCATAGTGGTTTCTTCTTCCTTCGGCAGATCTTGTAAGGCTTGGAACCTGTTGTTGAGAGATATTTTGAATTCATTGAGTTTGTAAGTGTCTCGGAGAAAGCCTGTATTAAACCGTTGTACTGCTGCCACTTCAGTTGTCCACTGCTTCTTTAGCTTCAGTTTCATTTTAGCAACCACCAGGTGGTGGTCTGAAGCTATGTCAGCTCCTCTCCTGGTTCTTACATCTTCCATCGATCTTCTAAATTTTTTATTGATACATATATGATCGATTTGATTCTCTGTAGTATGATCCGGTGAGACCCATGTAGCCTTGTGTATGCGTTTGTGGGGGGGGGGAGAATATTGTACCACCTATAACCAATTTGTTGAAGGCACATAGGTTTGTAAATCTTTCACCATTGTCATTTCTGTCTCCCAGTCCCTGTCGTCCCATGATTTCTTCATATCCAGTGTTGTCCATTCTGACTTTGGCGTTTAGGTCCCCCATCAGGATTGTCAGATCCTTTCCTCTGCACTTAGTTATAATTGATTGCAGTCTATCGTAAAACTGATCTTTGTCCTCGTAGTTGCCGTCGTTGGTTGGTGCATAACATTGGATGATATTCATTGTAATCCCGTTCTTCATTGTTTTATAAGATGCTTTGATGATCCTGGGTCCATTTGGTTCCCATCCCACAAGTGCATAACGTGCTTTTTTGAACAGCATCAGAGCAACTCGTTGGGTGTGAGGAGCAATTTCCTCTTCGTGGCCGGAGTATAGCAGCATTTCTGTCGAAGCCAATGTTTCCTATCCAGCTTGAGTCCAATGGGTTTCGCTGATTCCGAGTATTGTCAAGTTGTATCCCTTCATTTTTGCAGCCATTTGATTTGCCTTCCTACTCTCCCACATTGTTCGAACATTCCATGTACCTATGAAAATATTTGCTCTGGTTGTTAGAAGTGGGGGGGGGCATCGGCCTGATGATAGACAGACAGACAGTCGCAACGTAGAACTTGGTACATGAGTACGTCAGTTCAAGTTGCCATGCCTCAATTAGCAGATAGAGATTAAATTGTCGAATCAAATCCCAGAGTGGGGAAGGTAGTAACAGAGTTAGTATTCATGGAAGGGAATAGAGACCGAGAAGATTTAAGAAAATATGATCCAGTAAAGAGAAAATTATGATAAGTTCAGAAATTTAGGATTTGGAGGAAGACAAGGAATGGATGCACCTGCGCCATTGCCAACGATTTTGAGCCATATCACCCAAAGTCTCTAACCATTTATTACGAGCGTCACGCGGACCCCAACCAGGTAGTCTGCACCTATTAACATGGCTCAGCCCAATTGTCAATGACTTCATGGACTTGTGCCATGTTTTGGTTTGGCCGCCCCTAGCTTTCTTCCAGCCTACTCCTACACCAGACAGCATTGCTCATCGAGGTAGGCGGTGGTCAGGCATACGTAACACATGTCCTAACCACCTTAGCTGATGAAGATTTACTACTTCATCAGTAGGCTTACCGTATCTACCTAGTACTCTATTCCTAACCCACGTATTGCTTACTCGGTGGTCCCAGAAAACACGAGCAATGCTTCGAAGACATCTATGATCGAATACCAGGAGCCTACGAATATCCTCTATCCTTAATGGCCATGTTTCGCATCCATAAAGTAAGACAGACCGAACTACTGCGCAGTAAACGCGTCCTTTGGTCAGTAGTCGGATGTCTCGCCTACGCCACAGATGACGCAAATTCCAAAAAGCTAATCGGGCCTTATGTATGCGCGCAGAGATTTCAGCAGACACCAGACCGTCAGGGCTGATGAGGCTGCCAAGATAAGTGAAGCGGTCAACACGTTCAACTGCCTCACTCCCTATCACTAACTTCGGTGTCGAATCAATCCAATCCTGAAGTAATATTTTGCATTTGGGTGGGGAGAATCGCATCCCAAACATCCTTACATTCTTGTTTAAGGTAGTCAGAAGATTCTGCATTTTATCAGCATCTTCGCCTAAGAGAACTATATCATCTGCATATTCTAAGTCAGCTAGTTTATCTCCTGGAAGGAGGTCAACCCCGCCGAAGTCAGACGATGAAAATGTCAACTCTAAGAGTATATCAATGATAAAATTAAATAAAAATGGGGAAAGCGGGCAACCTTGACGAACACCACTGGAGGTAATCAGTTCTGATGACAATCTGCCATAAGCTCTCACTTGACATGTGGTGTTCGAGTAGAGAGCTTGTATAAGGTTAATGTACTTCTGTGGTACGCCTTTCATTGACAGACATTGCCACATAACCTTACGATCGATAGAGTCAAATGCCGCCTTAAGGTCAAGGAATACAACTATTGTTGGGCGTCTAAAAGTGTGTCTATGTTCTAGAACCTGCCGAAGTGTGAATAGGTGGTCTATGCAGCTACGTCCAGGTCTGAAACCACCTTGGTTCTCTCTAGTCTGCTCTTCACGAGCTTTAGTTAGGCGTCGAAGTATGATTGAAGCTAATATTTTGGACACTATATTAGTTAAGCTGATTCCTCGGTAATTGTCACAGGAGGACTTCTGTCCTTTCTTATAGATTGGAACAATTAGTATTTGAGACCAGTCAGGTGGGATTACGCCCAATTCCCAGATTCTAGCCAGGATCCCGGTTAATCTCGCTGCTAAAACCGGACCACCATCCCTAAATATCTCAGGGGTCAACCCATCGGGTCCTGCTGCTCTACCTCGCTTTAGGTTCCCTATAGCCTTCTCAACCTCACTAAGACTTGGGGGACCAGTATTAACTTGCCATTCAGATTGTTTGGGAATGGTGGGCAACTGGGATGACGCCGAGGGCCAATTGAACTGTTCCGTAAAGTGTTCTGCCCATCGGCCCAACCTTCTGGATTGACAGTGAATAGTGCTCCCATCTTTTTCTGCGATGGTTTCACTTACAGTTGGATTTTTGATGCCCGTTTCCTTGATAAGTCTGAACAGTTGCCTACTGTTACCTATTGCCACTGCCTTTTCCATCTCTTTAGCTTTCGCTACCCACCACTGCTCACGATCATTTCGTAAGCTTTTAACCAGTTTGCGTTTAAGTTGCCTTCGCTCCTCATCGTATTTAGGACTAGACGGGATGTGTTGCCGAGCATCTATCAGTTCAGTAGATGCAGCTGAAATCCACTGAGTTTTCCTAACTTTTTGGTTTAGTTTACTAGTAGATATCACTGCTGTTTCAACAGCTTTTTGGATATCATTCGTAGGTGACTCGGGGTGGGTATCGTTTATACAGTTGACTAGTTGGTTTAAAGTTGTTCCTGAAATATATTCTTGACTTTTTCATCATTAAGTTGGACTCTTATGGGGATCTTTGCCGTGGGTCTTTTACGTCCAGTGAGATGCAGACTAATACGCGCTCGTATTAAAGCGTGGTCTGAGTCTAAACATGTGCTCCAAAATGAGCGGCAGTCTTCTATCGAGCCTCTCCAATGGTGGCTGATGGCAATGTGGTCTATTTGAGACCAACGTTGAGTTGACTGTGGAGGCCGCCATGTCAACTTATGTCTTTCTTTATGTTTAAAGTTAGTGCTTGCGAGAAATAGACGATTATCTGAGCACAGTTGTAATAAACGGTCGCCATTATCTGTTCGTTGGGCCTCGACACCATAGGATCCACCTAGGTGCCTTTCAGTTTCGTCTAATCTACCTACTTGGGCATTAAAGTCACCAGCCATAATCACTACATCAGTACGCTTAGCTTTACGAAGGAGGTCTGAAAGCTTTCTGTAAAATTCATCTTTTACTTCATCTGAGCTGCAATCAGTGGGAGCGTAGGCAGAGACAACAAAGAGGCAACGGCGTGTGTCCCTATCTTTCCGAGTTCTTACCGTCCCGTTTAGACGGACAGCGCATAACCGACTGTCTATGGGAATCCAGTCAAGGAGAGCCTGTTCAGCTTTTGAACTTAGTGCTATACCTACACCAGCAAGGCCTCGAGTGGTAGCGGTGGGGTCTCCGGAAACACGAAGGGTGAACCGGACCGGTTCTTTGTTTTCACAAGGTGAGGTCAGGTGAATGATCGTACTTGGATCCTGTATACGCGTTTCAGAGACACAGCAGACATCGATGGAACGAGAATTAAGGGTCATGGCTAGGGAGGCCTGTTGTCCTATTTGGCCTAAGGTTCGAACGTTAAAAGCTCCGATATGTAGTTTAGTGCGAGGTTTCAGGAGACCAGGAATAACGTTTTGTGAACTCAAACCATTAGCATTAGAGGCGTGAGGTGATAAGGTTAGGCTCGTCGGGTTAATCGTGGGAATAAGGGAGTTATTGAGGGTTGAGGGTGGGATTTGACCTCGAGCAAAATGATCTCTTGTGCTGTTAGAGGTATGAGGGCGGTTATCACTTCCCGGTTGCCCACACCGTGGAAGGGTCATTCTTGAGGAACCTGAGAGAGAAAGAGGATTAGAAGAGGTCGTGATGACCTGAGAGTGTGACCGCAGTGTCCAGGGGACAGCTGTTTGAGGTCGGTCGAGTACATTAATTGTTGCTCCGGTTGTCAGAGGGGGAGGCATCGGCCTCATGGCTTCCGAGGGAACTCGGCTTTCACCATGAAGCGTCATATTGATCCTTCCAATTCCCAGGGCAGAGTTAGAATTATTATATGGGTTTTTACTCGTGAACTGTTTTTTAGCATGATAGTTGTTTTACGGGATGGGGGTGCTAGCCCCATGCCCAACCCTCCTCCTTTATCCGGGCTTGGGACCGGCAGCAACCCTGTGCGGGCTACAGGCGGAGTTCATCGGCCTGATGACTTCCGAAGTATTTCGGCATTCATCATATGGCGTCATGAATCCTTCTACTCCCAGGGCAGAGTTTAAATGGTTTATCTTGTTTAATCGGGTTTGTGTTTTTTTAGCAAGCTTGGGTTTTACGGAATGGGAGTGCTAGCCCCATATCCAACCCTCCTCCTTTACTCGCGCTTGGGACCGGCAGTAACCCTAGGAGAGCTACAGGCGGAGTTAATGTCTTTTATCATTTAATGATTATTTGTTGAAATACAAGAATTTATATCAACTCCGCCTGTAGCCCTCCTAGGGTTACTGCCGGTCCCAAGCCCGGGTAAAGGAGGAGGGTTGGGCATGGGGCTAGCACCCCCATCCCGTAAAAACCCAAACTTGCTAAAAAAAACGCAAACCAGATTAAACAAGATAAACCATTTAAACCATTTAAACTCTGCCCTGGGAGTGGAAGGATATATGACGCCTCATGATGAAAGCCGAAATTCTTCGGAAGTCATGAGGCCGATGCCCCCCCCTTCTAACAACCAGAGAAAATATTTTTATAGGTACATGGAATGTTCGAACAATGTAGGAGAGCGGGAAGACAAATCAAATAGCTGCAGAAATGAAGAGATACAACTTGACAATACTCGGAATCAGCGAAACTCATTGGACTCAAGCTGGACAGAAAACATTAGCTTCGGGAGAGACGCTACTATACTCCGGCCACGAAGAGGAAAATGCTCCCCACACTCAAGGAGTTGCTCTGATGCTGTCCAAGGAGGCACGTAATGCACTGGTGGGATGGGAACCAAATGGACCCAGGATCATCAAAGCATCTTTCAAAACAATGAAGAAAGGGATTACAATGAATATTATCCAATGCTATGCACCAACCAACGACGGCAACGACGAAGACAAAGATCAGTTTTACGATAGACTGCAATCAATTATAGCAAAGTGTCGAGGAAAGGATCTGACAATACTGATGGGAGACCTTAACGCCAAAGTCGGAATGGACAACACTGGATATGAAGAAATCATGGGACGACAAGGACTGGGAGACAGAAACGACAATGGTGAAAGACTTGCAAACCTATGTACCTTCAACAAATTGGTTATAGGTGGTACAATATTCTCCCCCCCCACAAACGCATACACAAGGCTACATGGGTCTCACCGGATCATACTACAGAGAATCAAATCGATCATATATGTATCAATAAAAAATTTAGAAGATCGATGGAAGATGTAAGAACCAGGAGAGGAGCTGACATAGCTTCAGACCACCACTTGGTGGTTTCTAAAATAAAACTGAAGCTAAAGAAGCAGTGGACAACTGGAGTGTCAGCAGTACAACGGTTTAATACAGGCTTTCTCCGAGACACTGACAAACTCAATGAATTCAAAATATCTCTCAACAACAGGTTCCAAGCCTTACAAGATCTGCCGAAGGAAGAAACCACTATGGTGGACAACTGGAAAGAAATCAAAGAAGCACTAACGTCAACGTGTCAGGAGGTTCTAGGCCGCAAGAACCACCATTATAAGGAATGGATCTCCACTGAGACATTGAGCAAAATTCAACAAAGGAGGAACAAGAAGATAGAAATCAACAACAGCCGAACAAGAGCAGAAAAAATCAAGGCTCAAGCTGAATACTCAGAAGCAAATAAGCAGGTAAAGAAGAGCATTAGAGCTGACAAACGGAAATACATCGAAAGCCTTGCAACGACAGCGGAGAAGGCTGCAAGAGAAGGAAATATGAAACAGCTATACGACACAACGAAGAAACTGGCAGATAAACATGGTAAACCAGAGCGACCGATCAAGAACAAAGAAGGCAAGACACTCACTGAGATTGAAGAACAAAAGAATAGGTGGGTAGAACACTTTGAGGAACTTCTAAATAGGCCAGCTCCACCGAACCCACCGGACATTGAAGCAGCACCTACAGATCTCCCGATAGATGTCACTCCACCAACGATGGAAGAAATCAAGATGGCCATCAGGCAAATCAAAAGTGGGAAAGCAGCAGGACCGGACAATATACCAGCTGAAGACCTCAAGTCAGATATCGACCTAACAGCAAAGATATTCCACGTTTTATTCAAAAAGATCTGGGAAGAAGAACAAGTGCCGGCAGACTGGAAAGAAGGTTATCTTATCAAGATACCAAAGAAAGGAGATTTGAGCAAATGTGACAACTACAGAGGGATCACGCTACTGTCGATACCAGGGAAAATCTTTAACAGAGTATTGTTGAACAGAATGAAAGATTCAGTGGAGACTCAACTTCGAGATCAACAAGCTGGTTTTCGGAAGGATCGGTCGTGCACGGACCAAATCGCAACACTACGGATCATCGTTGAACAATCAATTGAATGGAACTCGCCCCTGTACATCAACTTCATTGATTATGAGAAGGCGTTTGATAGCGTAGATAGGAGAACACTATGGAAACTTCTTCGACACTACGGTGTACCAGAGAAACTCGTCAACATCATCCGGAACTCTTACGACGGAACACAGTGCAAAATTGTGCATGCAGGACAACTGATAACTGCATTTTCAGTGAGGACCGGAGTCAGACAAGGTTGCTTGCTGTCACCTTTTCTCTTCCTCCTAGTGGTCGACTGGATCATGAAGACCTCCACATCTGAGGGAATGTACGGGATTCAATGGACAAGTAGGATGCAACTTGATGATTTGGACTTCGCAGATGATCTAGCTCTCTTAGCACATACACACCAACAAATGCAAGCGAAGACAATCAGTGTAGCAACAACTTCAGCAGCAGTAGGGTTGAACATACATAAGGGTAAGAGCAAGATTCTCAAATACAACACAGGGAGCACCAACCCATTTCAACTTGATGGGGAAACTCTGGAAGAGGTGGATACCTTCACATATCTGGGGAGCATCATCGATGAAAAAGGAGGGTCTGATGCAGATGTAAAGACAAGGATTGGCAAGGCAAGGGCAGCATTCCTGCAGTTGAAAAACATTTGGAACTCAAAACAAATATCAACTAACCTCAAAGTCAGACTCTTCAATTCGAACGTGAAGACAGTCCTGCTGTATGGAGCTGAAACCTGGAGAATTACTGCAAACATCCTCAGACGGATACAGGTATTTATAAACAACTGCCTACGAAAGATACTGAATGTCCGTTGGCCGGAAACCATCAGCAACAACTTACTATGGGAGAGGACAAACCAACTTCCAGCCGAAGAGGAAATTAGGAAAAGACGGTGGAAATGGATAGGACATACACTACGCAAACCATCAGACTGCATCACAAGACAAGCATTGACATGGAATCCTGCTGGGAAACGGAAAAGAGGAAGGCCAAAGAACACGCTGCGTCGAGAATTGGAAGCAGACATTAAAAGGATGAGCAGCAACTGGAAACAACTGGAAAGGATTGCTCAGGACAGAGTTAAATGGAGAACACTGGTGAGCGGCCTATGCTCCTCAGCGAGGAGTAACGGGCAGTAAGTAAGTAAGTAAGTAAGAATTTATATCACTGTTTACTTGTTACTCTACAAATATTTGGTTGGTGTACCAAAATATAGAATGATGTATTTCTATGACTGTGTTGTTAGACCTGAGTTTTATAAAACACGTGACTATAATCTCAAAGTTTTTGGGCTATTGGACTATTAGCTGTAGAGATTACTTCGTTACTCTGAAATTCTATCTCATCATGAATTAACTTCGGTTACGGTATCGTTGGGTATTCAAGATAATTTCTTGGAAGTCCTGGTATAAAGTCGTGATTAACTACGAGTCCAACAGTGTATAAGTGTGGCAGCCACAACTGGTAATACTGGATGGTTGTTTGGAATTTAGGCCTAGATTCTAATTGCGCTGTTTACACCTTACGATGCGATAAATGTCTAATGGGTTAGCACGCACTCATGAGGAGTTTCGACCTAGAACCCAAACATTACTCTGTGATTTTCAATGCTTTATCAACTAATGTCATTTTGTGATGAAAATCATACTAGACCTCCTAATTTAATTTGAATCTTTGGGGGGAGGGGGAAGTGTAGGTCGTCATGTTATGATTCATGTATTCGGCTTTGAAGCACACTATGTGAAGGCTGGTGATACTACCTTTGTTTCTGAGCCTGCTACGATGAGAGTAATAAACGGAAACGAACTCGTAGTTATTTTTCGGAGATCACTAATCATACTTTTGAACACTTAGTTCCTTAGAACTTTACTCATCTTTAATTGAAATCTTCCAGTTGTTACACCTTTATTACTCCCGAGTTATTTCGAATTAATCATAAGCTTATTACTCCGTTTTCTGTGCATTAATTTCATAGTCTCTCACTCATGTTTTGTTACATATTGTGCATAATAGTCTACCACAAGGTCTGTATGATATCTATTTGATTCATTAAACGAAACACTACTTAAAGAGTCAGTCAATCAGTAATGTACATCGTAGAACCTAGTAGTTCAAGTTTTTACATATTCGAAAGTGATTTACTACGTTTCTTCTTTTTCCTGTTAAAGCCTTCTGAAAAGGAGTGTGTCAGGTAATCAGTGTTCAGTATATCAGGTCACGGCGTCATATCCGTAAATCTCATTAACTCCCCGTAGTCGTGCATGGGTATATCTACAAGCAATCCGAATCGCACTTAATCATTTGTTATTTAGTATCCGTAAGCGTGGCATGTACTTTAAACCTTTCAAATGTGAAGTACTGCCAGATTGGCAGAAGTATGTACTTGCTCCCACTTTGTGATGAACCGCTAGTAATCGAGAACTTTGTGTATCTGAGTAGCTGCATGAGTGTTAGTGGGTGACTCCAGATGAGGTCACTCTACGCATAATGAAAGCTAGACCGGCTTATACGAGCTGGGCCGTCTTTCGCACCGTCGTGATATGAGACTAGCTGTAAAACGTCAGGTATCTGACTCTTCGATGAATGAGGTTCTCCTCTATGCTTTCGCAGCCTAGTTTCTTAGAGTTGAAGATGCTTTGTGTCTTACTGTATCCGACCATCACTATCTCCCAATTATCCTTGACATCTAATGGCAAAGTCATATTAGTAATACTGAGGTTTGGCATCGTTTCTAGGCTCAGTGATGACAGATCAATTGGTCTCACCATCTTAAAACACTGAGTTTGTTATATTTTACGAATATTATCTCAGCGGCTGCTATACTACCGACTCAGGAACTGATTGGAAAATATGGAAAGTTGGTCATTTTGTGACGTATAAGGGAATGAAAGAAGGCTGTATGGGATTGGCCTTTATCAGTCCACCCCGACTTCCTGGCTGGTGTCCTACAGATGGTGTAGATCAAGAGCTTGAGACTATCAGATATGGCACAGAATAGAAACCTGTCGCAGTTTTGCTGCAGTTTCCTACCACAATCTTAATAAAAGTATAGTAACTCTCCTTAATACGAATGAAATCTTTTTTATATCTCTATTCAAACTGCATCTCCTATCTTGTAATTATTTTGTTATCCTATTAAATTTTACATTTTCCCCGTTAATTAAATCTTTCTCATTGAAAGGCGTGCCCCAAAAGTACATAAAACTTGTTAAGGCTCTTTACTCAAACAGTATTAGTCGTGTCAGAGCATATGGCGAACTGTCATCTGAACTTGTAATCTCAAGTGGTGTCCGTCGTGGCTGCCCACTTTCCCCATTTTTGTTTAATTTCATAGTTGACTTACTGTTGGAAATAACACTTTCATCGTCTGACTTTTCAGAAATTGATCTTCTACCAGGAGATCCACTTATTTACTTAGAATATCCTGACGATATAGTCCTGTTTGGCGAAGACGCTGATAAGATGCAGAAACTTTTAACAACAATAAGCTCGAATACAAGCATTTTCGGAATGCGTTTCTCCCCCTCTAAATCAAATTATTGCTCCAGGACTGGTTTCCGTCAACCCCTGAACTAAAGATAGGGAGTGAAGTAGTTGAGCACGTCGACCACTACACGTATCTTGGATGTCTGATTAGCTCTAATAGGTTAGTCTCTGACGAAATCGCAGTACGAATTCGAAAAGCTCGTTTGGCTTTTGTCAACTTACGTCACTTATGGCGTAGACGAGATATTCATCTCTGAACGAAAGGGAGAGTGTACTGCGCAACAGTTCGCCCTTTCTTACCGTATGGGTGTGAGACGTGGCCATTAAGGGTAGACGACATGCGAAGGTTATTAATTTTTGACCATCGATGTCTTCGAAACATCGCTCGCGTTAGTTGGGATCACCGAGTAAGTAATAACGAGGTTAGACGACGGGTATTAGGCGAAGGTGGTAAATCAGTCGATGAGGTTGTGAATCTTCATCGACTGAGGTGGTTGGGACATGTGTTGCGTATGCCCAACCATTGTCTTCCTCGATGCGCAATGCTGGCTGATATAAGAATAGGCTGGAAGTGAGTTAGAGTCGGCCAAACTAAAACATGGCATCAGTCCATGAAGTCACTGACTGTCTGTTTAAGTCGTGTAGGTAGCTGCAGACTACCTTGATGGGGTTCCCGCGATTACGGTAACCAGTGACTAGAAACACTGAGTGACATAATGCAGAATCGGTCAGAATGGCGCAGATGCATTCACTCATTGTTCTCTCTTTAATCATGAGCTTTAAATTATTCCGTAACTTTCTTTCTACTCTTTCTGAAGCATATTCTATATGTTCACACACTCCTTGTTACTATTATTATTTTATTTTATTGAAGTGACTTCTACTAATGGTGGTGGTGTTAATTTTGTATTGTCATGGTGGTATGGCAACTTGAACCGATGCACATATGTGCCAGGTTCTATGTTGATTGTACATACATACATACAATTAAATCTTTCTCTATTTTCTTCACAACGTTACTTTTATATTTGTGTACATATATCTATAGTACTATTTTATAATAAATTTTATTTGATTGACTATATCACAGATTGATGTTGGCAGGGTACCATTGAAAACCAGGAAGCACTGAATAGCTGTTTCGTTCTAGTATGGAACTCTTCTCGACTAAATAGTAATAATAATGCTAATGTTTCACTTCTACAATCTGTTTTTATCTACTTCTTTTCAGGCATAATTTCAATGAAAAAACAATATTTTCATATGATTTATGAAAATGTTAAACAATTATTTCGTTTTCAAATAGTATCATCATCAACAACAACAACTACATCATTGATTCCTCCACATATTCCTGTGATGAAATCAGAAATTATTGAATATACACAACCGAAATCTGGACAAGTTAGTAGTTTGTTTACGTTAACGTTGACATAATGCCATGTTTTAATCTACTTAGTTGTAATCAATGTAGAATATAGCATATTAGCCTTACCATACCACACTACCAAGATAAGGTGAAGTTAACAAGATAAATAATGAAGGAGATGAAATATTCAAAGTAGCAATGATAACGAAAAGACTAAGTATTGAGAATGTGGTTGGAGGGGGGGGGAGAGAAGATGGAAGAAAGTATTGAACCTTTAGATCCAGATGAAGTTAATATTTCTGTTCCACTGTGACCGATGGAAGTAAACTTCGATGAAGTTGTTCATAATGACGATGTAGGCTTCACAATTAAATTAGCCAGCTTAGAACTCAATATAACTAAAACCATCCTCCTGAGTGTTATATTTAAATATATTCGGACAAAACCACAACATATATAAAATATAGTGTGTGATCTTGATAACTACTAATCAGTGCTCATATGAATCTGCTCCGTGACTACCATTCTTCAAGCTGGAAATAAAGAACATAAGATGAATGAGCCAACTGGACAGGACCAGAGTCAGAGTTGCATTATATTTCAAACACTTCGTTATATATGCACAAAATCAGACCACACATCGAACCAAATAGGAATTTTACATTAATACAAAACAAAGGAGATTGTGGCAGTAAATAGGGCTAACTTGTACACAACCAATTAACTGTAGTTCATAATAAGGGACAATATATTAACAGCAAATACACTAAACGGGAGGATAAAGTAAGAAGAACGTAACAGTGATAGATATGAAATGTTTACATTGCCTATAGCTAGAATAGTTGCAATAGTATTCTAAAATGCAGTTCTGAGGGTTCGTTACTCTTCTTTAGTCTCCCGATATAACACTGAGCTACAAATCTCTTTACTGTCCCAAAATCATACCAGTGTAACACACTTTTTACTGTTTGAAGACATGCATAGTCTTCGGGTCTTTGATCATAGAAGTCTTCAAGGAATGACCGGATAGACAATATTGGTGTTGGACACATGGTACTAAAGAAAAATGTTTGAAAACTGCGAAGTTGTGAACCTTCTTCGGCTGAGGTGTTCGGGATATGTGTTACCTATGCCCAACCACTCTTCCCTCGTGGTACGTGTTGGTCAGTGTAAGATAAAGCTGGGCGTGGCCAAACTAAAACGTGGCATCAGCCCATGAAGTCTTTGACTGTTAGTCTAATCCATGTTCGCAAACCCAAGTTACCTAGTTGGGGTCGGTGTGTTAATCACGATCAATGTCTTGAGATACTGACATGGCTTGGAATCTGTCACCGTGCTACAAGTGTCCTAATCATCTCTTTCTTATTGTTGATTCATTTCAATCAGTCAGATAGTCTAAAGCACTTATCATTTTACGCATTTATAGTTTATCACCAAACCATACATCCAGCCTCAAGGGATGTGACTTTGTCTGATATTTGAGCTTGCATTACTTAGCTTTACAGGACCAGTTTCTTGTCAACTTCTAAAAACCACGTACCTCTGATTTATTGTTTGTATTCTTTACAGATTGATCATGGGTGAGTGTTATTGAAAACCGCAGTTGCTTAGTCCTTGTACGGGACTTATCAGTGGAAGTGTGGGCGAATGACAACATCAGTAAACGAGCCCGGTACCTTTAAGTCTCTCAGTAAACTCTTAACCATCTCTGAACCGGCGTCCAGTTGTATGACTCACACTGCCGTCAGGTTGTTATATATCGGAACGATAATTGTATCCTAACTTGTCCGAAGGCCACTACTCACAACTTCTTACTAGGACTTCGGGAGTCTTGACAAAGTCCACTTGTTAGCTGATTGCTATAAACTAATTGAAGTGATTTAGTGGAGATTGGTTTTAATTGTTATTTGTATTCATTGCAGATTATTGTCGGCTTAGTACCAGTAAAAATCAGGAGACTCTGGGCAACTGTTTCGTATTAGTGTGGGACCTCTCAGTGACAATGTGAACCTACAACTCCACGGGGAATCGTACCGAACTTAGATCAATTTATGACGAATACAAACAACAGATTAAAACTAATCTCCACAAAACCTTTTTAACTTATCCCAAATTTTGGGGTAATAAATATCATATGCCGGGCACCTAATGAAGATTGATTATCCTCTAGAACTGTGTTTTAGAACATCATTTCAATTATTATAACTGTGGACAATGTAATCATTTCATTTCTATGAATGTTACGTTCCACTGGCCCAGTCCTCTCGTTTAGTATATTTACTCTTAGTATATTGTTATTTACTATGAACTAAGTTAACTTGATTGTGTACAACCTGTCCCTATTCACTGCCACTCTTTCCTTTGTTCTGTATCAATGTTAGATTTGTGATTGGTTTACTGTATGGTCTGGTTTTATGCATATATAATGGCATGGTTTAAATACAATACGTTCTCAGTTCTCCGTCTTCCGGTTCCCAATTCTGATTCTTCTATTGTCGGCCTGGAAGGAGGAGTGGGCTTAGGTCAGTCGCGCATTATCACTTAAGCACGCATCTCAATGGTGTTCGCGTCCACCAACCAAAACCCTCCCTCTCTTGGCATCATAACAAAATATAATTCCTATTGGCCAATTTCTGAATTTAATTTTCCCTACAATTTTGATTATACTTAGGTCTACTTAGATATGACATTTGGTACTGGTGGTCATGCAAATGAAATATTGAAACATGCATCTGATAATTTGATATGTTATTTCTTAGATCGTGATCCAACAAGTTTACATTATATGAAATCTCTTCAAGCTCAATACAGTTCATTAAAGTTAGTTTATTTGTAATGATGTAGAATCCTATTTTTATTAGAGTTCTTTAATAGAATGATTCTGAATTAATCATACTACCACAGATGCTTTTACTCGTTATCTTACTCTAAGTGATTCTTTAAACTTACCTTCTATTCATTCTGTCTTCTCCCTATCTTCTACGCTAGTTATCGTGGCTAGTGAAGATAATTGGCACCCCTAAGTTCCTCAAATGTATCAATAGACTTATTATATTGTTTTGTCTTACGTTTCTTCTTATATCAACTTGTAATCAGCTATTTAATTCTCGTGCACGTATAAACTACTTGTTACGTCATCTACAAATATTAAAGATGATCTAGAGTATAGTTGTTTGGAAACTGTACCTGACGTAGGTGAGATATTCGTTTCTCAATGAAAGGACTAGCATACTACTCAATAATCTATTCTCTGTTACTTTATGGATGTGAAACGTGGCCGTTAAGTGTAGATGGCATTTGTAGTTTATTGATATGCCATCATCAGTGTCTTAGAAACGTTGTTCACGCTTCCTGGGATCACTAGGTAAGTAATAATGAGGTTAGACTCCGGGTATTAATGAAGGGTGATAAATCAGTTGATGAGGCGGTGAATCGTAATCGACTTAGGTGTCTAGAAGTCATGAAGTCATTAACTGTTGGTCTGAGTCTGGTAGAAGCAGACTACCACTCAAATGCCGCAATCAGTGGTTGCAGACTGTATAACATGTCTGACAATCGGTCACAATCGAACAAGTATATTCATTGATTGTCCTCCCTTAAATTGTAGGCTTAGAATTATTTGGTACCTTCCTTTCGACAAACCATTCATTTCGCCTTGTATCATATTCTATATGTCCACTTTTGTTACTACTATTATTATTATTATTATTATTATTATTATTATTAATTATTATTATTATTATTATTAATTAATTATTATTATTATTAATTATTATTATTAATTATTATTATTATTATTAATTATTATTATTAATTATTATTATTATATTATTATTATTATATTATTATTATTAATTATTATTATTATTATATTATTATTATTAATTATTATTATTATTATTATATTATTATTATTATTATTAATTATTATTATTATTAATTATTATTATTAATTATTATTATTATTATATTATTATTATTAATTATTATTATTATATTATTATTATTATATTATTATTATTATTAATTATTATTATTATTATATTATTATTATTAATTATTATTATTATATTATTATTATTATATTATTATTATTATATTATTATTATTAATTATTATTATTAATTATTATTATTAATTATTATTATTAATTATTATTATTATTATTATTATATTATTATTATTATTATTAATTATTATTATTAATTATTATTATTAATTATTATTATTATTAATTATTATTATTAATTATTATTATTATATTATTATTATTATTAATTATTATTATTAATTATTATTATTATATTATTATTATTAATTATTATTATTATATTATTATTATTAATTATTATTATTAATTATTATTATTAATTATTATTATTATTAATTATTATTATTAATTATTATTATTATATTATTATTATTATTATATTATTATTATTATATTATTATTATTATTAATTATTATTATTATTAATTATTATTATTAATTATTATTATTAATTATTATTATTATTATTATATTATTATTATTATTATTAATTATTATTATTATATTATTATTATTATTATATTATTATTATTATTATATTATTATTATTATTATATTATTATTATTAATTATTATTATTATATTATTATTATTATTATTATATTATTATTATTAATTATTATTATTATTATTAATTATTATTATTAATTATTATTATTATTATATTATTATTATTAATTATTATTATTAATTATTATTATTATTATTATATTATTATTATTATATTATTATTATTATTATTATTATATTATTATTATTATTATTATTAATTATTATTATTAATTATTATTATTAATTATTATTATTATTAATTATTATTATTATTATATTATTATTATTATTAATTATTATTATTATTATTAATTATTATTATTATATTATTATTATTATTAATTATTATTATTATATTATTATTATTATTAATTATTATTATTATTATTAATTATTATTATTATATTATTATTATTAATTATTATTATTATCATCATCATCGTAGGATAAACTACTACTTCTACTAATTTGGTGTTAATGTTGCTGTGCTGCTGAGCTGTGAAAACTTGAGCTGATACATTGTTATGACGTGAAGAAAGGAAGGAGGAGTGGATGATTTGGTTGGTGGACGCTAACACCAATGAGATGCGTGCCTAGTCGAGAACGTACGATTGACCTAAGCCCAATCACCCCCAGGCCGACAATAGGACAACCAGAATTGAGAACAGGAAGACGGAGAGAGCGAGAACTGAGAACGTATTATATATTAATCATGCCCTTAAATACACATGAAATCAGACCACACAGTAAACCAATCATAAATCTAACATTGATACAGAACAAAAGAAATAGTGGTAGTGAATGGGGAGAATTTTTACACAATTAAGTAAACGTAGTTCAAAGTAATAAACAATACGCAAAGAATAAATACACTAAACGAGAGAACCGGACAAGGGGAACGTAACATTCATAGAAATGAAATGATTACATTGTCCATAGTTATAATAATTGAAATGATGTTCTAAAACACAGTTCTAGAGGATAATCAATCTTCATTAGATGCCCGCCTTATCAGTTTCGTTAAATATGAATTTGATTTGATTGGATATATCACTAGAACGAAACAGCTGTCCAGTGCTCCCTTGTTGTCATTGATACCCTGCCAACATCAAACTGTGATATAAATTTAATTGTTGATTGAAATGTTTATCTAATTTATGTGTTGTCAAGTATTCTACCTGATTAATAACTTGAATCCTTTGGTTAAATGAAAGTATTTTTGTGTCATTTTGTGTAAAATGAACTGTTAGAATTAGTTGGTAATTTCGTATATCTGGATATTTGCCTAGGTGCTGTTAGTGGAGTGTTGTCGATTCGACTAATCTATACATAATAAAACTTTTTGACAGACCTCACAATGTTAATCAGGCTACTTTATACTTTTGAAATGTGATCTTTCTCTGCTTAGAATATTCAGCTATTCTGTATATACGTTAATCGTTATCTTTGAACGATTAAGAGCATTCTATTGCAGCATCATGTTAGTAATGTATATTCAGTCATAATTGTTATATTTTATGAATGTTATTCTATTGAATTCTACGTTATACTTTATGACTACACCTCGTTATATGAAACAAAGCAGTAAAGGATTGGCATCTTATAGCTCGATTGGAGTTCTCAGTCGTGCAAATCGTTATCAGATGTTATTTAGAATAGAAACCAATAGCTATCCTATTGTAATTTGCTACTAAACTCTTTAAAAAAGCGATATGGGCTGGACAATTTTCTCAAATTCAGTTTATCAACAATCATCTAAAATGAACCTACTATCAAGAAGCATCACTTATCAATAGTTTTATCAACATAGGGATATAAGCATCCTTTTAATCTTTCATAATTGTAACTCAATCAGTTAGTCGCACTTAATAAGAACGGTTTCGTTTAATGCTTTGTTCTCATCCAGTCAGTCATGAATATTGTGGCAGCAACATTAGTGGTCACCATGGTGGTTCGGATGTGAAGGCGCGGATTGGTAAGGCAAAGGCAGCATTTCTACAAATGAAAAACATCTGGAACTCAAACCAACTGTCAGTCAATATTAAAGTCAAAATTTTCAATACAAATGTTGTATGGAGTTGAAACTTGGAGAACTACGAAAAGCATGCTTCAGAAGATACAAGTATTTATGAACAACTGTCTGTGTAAGATATTTTGGATTCGTTGGCCAGATACTATTAACAACAACCTTCTATGGCAGAGAACTAATCAACTTCCAGCCGATGAAGACATTAGGAAAAGGCGCTGGAGGTGGATTAAACACATTGAGGAAACCATCAAACTGTGTCACAAGACAAGCACTAACTTGGAATCCTAAAAGCCAAAGAAAAAGAGGAAGACCCAGGAACACATTGCTTTGGGAATCGGAGACAAATATGCAAAGAATGAAGAACACTTGGGAAGAGCTGGGCAGGAAAGCCCAGGCCAGAGTTGGTTGGAGAATGCTGATAGGCGGCCTTTACCACTAATAACTAAGTATATCTAATTCAACTCAATCAATCAGTCAATTAAAATCAAAATCAACCCACTAGTGACTCTTCATAAGGTAATTCCTATAAACCTAACGAGAAAACTCTCCCATTCCAGTTCAATCGTGTTGGATATGGAGCAGTTGCACACAGATAGCAATATATAAGGTTTGATGAGTATATTCCGAATTGATTAGAATTCGAATTGTGAGCTGTTGGGTACTGATCCAATGATCTAACGGCTAAGCACTCACCGTGAAACTTAAACCTCATGTGCTTTATTTATTAGTAGGGTAATGGAGACACAGTATTAAGTAGGAGGGGGTCCTGTACACTGAACTAACAATTTTCTAATGTTTCCTGGTTTATAATAGTAAATTCAAATTTAACTATCTCGAGAAAACCAAATTACAGTGTGTTATGACTGAAAGTAAATTGATCGGTTGAGCGAAATGCCAATTGGATGTGACTAGTCGATAAATGCGCGTCTGCCCTATGCCCACTCACTCCCAAGCCGGAGATAGAAGAACAAGACAACAGACCAACCAGGCAGAATAAGAACTAGGATCCTATTATATTCCACACATTCTTTTATATAAACATAAAACCTGACCGTACAACAAACCAAATAGGAATTTCACATTAATACAGAACAAAGAAGATAGTGGTAGTGAATAGGGACAACTTGTGCACAACCAACATAATTAAAATATTCCTCCTGAATACAATTCTGAGAGTTCGTTACTCTCTTTTGATAGGCCAACAAAATACATAGAGACAAAGGATGCACTATGGCAATACTAAATATCACACTAAGAAGTAAGACAATGTAATTATGGACATAAAGACAATCACCAGATCAAGCTGTTGATATTTTGTGAAGGAATTCTAATAGATTCCTCGTTTTTCGATGTTTATGCCAATGATATTACTTAGAATGATAGTTAAAACTTCAGGATCAAATCATTCATCTCATTATGTTGTAATTCTGTTGAAAATTGTCTACTTTAAACAATAATGACTTTACATTTTTATGTGTATATAATAGAAAAGATACACCAACTGCTGCTCATGTAGTGAATACATTGACTATTGATGAATTGTCGAATATCTTCAGTATTTACGGTGAAGAACGTTACTCTAAACGTATTGCTAATGCTATTGTTGATTATAGAAATGATAATGGTCCAATTCAATCGACAAAACAATTAGCTGATTTAATTCGACATATTGTACCAATGAGCAGAGAAGATAACAGGTAAGTAGTATCACTCTTGTCATGTTGAAATTGTTCACTAGATAATAGTTTAAAAATCTATCATTACAATTGGGATGGTTATTTTTTGTGGAGATTGGTTATTTATTTGATTGAATATGTCACAGATTGATGTTAGCAGGGTACCATTGAAAACCAGGGAGCATTGGACAGGTGTTTCGTTCTAGTGTGGGACTCCTCAGCAGTGCGCATCCTAGGTTCCACACACCAGGGGCTTTAGGTTGACAGTGAACGCCTAACCATCTGCACCACTGGGTCGGCATCTAATGATAAAATTCCCACTTCCATCAATTTGTGATATATAGCGCAACGATCATCCATTGTCATTGGTGATAACTGTCTCACTCCCGACAAGTCTGAACTCCACCAGTCACGACTTCTCACTAGAGCTTCAGAAACATCCTGGAGTTAGTCACTAATGAGCTCATTATTATAGTTCAACTGGGATGGTTATTTTGTGGAGATTGGTTATTTTATTTGATTGAATATGTCACAGATTAATGTTGGCGGCGTACCATTGAAAACCAGGGAGCATTGGACAACCATTTTGTCCTACTGTGGAACTCCTGAAGCCCCTGGTGCGGAATCTGGAGTGCGCACTGTTGGTTTTCAATGTTACTAGATAAATTAGAGTATAAACTAAGTAAACAAAGATAATACAGCGAACACACAAGAGGCCGGAGGGAGCGTGAACTTCCGTATAACTAAGGCTTCAACAAACCTTAGTATACGTTCTAAAGCACTTTTATACAACACCACAAAAGATGATTTGATATCAATTATGTGACCTGTTTCAACTAAGCGTTTAGCAATGGACGATGAAGGTTGTTTATCCTGTACTTTTATTTTTCCCTTCGAGTTCACTTGCATTTGTAGCCACTTAGGTATGTGTTCAGCTACTCACCTTTACATGTAGATCATGATTACTCCTCTTTATGTATGTGTGTCCACATATACATGTAAATTGATAGATACAGTGGGATGTGATGCATTCGTTTACATGCTGTTTAAGTTTATTGTAAATCAATGCCCTATACTTTTCTATTACAACTAACTTAACCTCATAAAATGACCTGTTGACAACCGACTTGAGCCTTTGTTTCAACAAGGCAATTTGAGTCACCTCTAAAGAGTAACGTGATATAGACTGAATTTTTAAGTTCTAGAAATGCAGTAGGTTTCACCACACTGCAACATTTCCATTGATTTATTAACTTTTCTGAATATCCATTCATCATTAGCCTTTCTGTCAACAGATTCTCATTTACCTCAATAGTATCATAAGTACAAATACGATTGATCTTATTAAATCAAGCCTTTTACTAGACTCTTTTTATACTGCCCCGGACAATAACTATGAAAGTTTATATACTGCCCTGTCCATATAGAATTTCTGTAGATAGAACATTTGATTGAACCATCATTTCTCCAAGCGATCAATATATCTAGGAAAAAAAGTTGGTTATTATTATTATTATTACTTGAAATCATTGTTATGACGCACGAAAGAGAAAGTTTTGGTTGGTAGACGAAAACACCAATGCAGTGTACCTAGTTGATAATGCGCGACTGACCTAAGCCCACTCACCCCCCTCTTCAGGCCGAACCAGAATTAGAAACCGGAAGACGGAGAACTGAGAACGTATTGTATTTAAATCATGCCATTATATATACATGAAATCAGACTACACAGTAAACCAATCACAAACCTAACATTGCTACAGAACAAAGGAGAAAGTGGAAATGAATGGGTACAACTTGTACACAATCAATTAACTGTAGTTCATAGTAATAAACAATATACTAAGTGTAAATAAACTACACGAAAGGACCGGGTAAGGGGAACGTAACAGTCATAGAAATGATATGATTACATTGTTCACAGTTATACTAATTGAAATAATGTTCTAAAGCACAGTTCTAGAAGATAATCAATCTTCATTAGGTACCCAGCATATCAATCATATAAGTTTATACTATGAAGAGGAAAATAATAACTTGGATTCCGTTACTTAGGCGTTATTATATGTTGATATGGTCTCTTGGATATGTAGTCACAACAACAACACCAATGATTGCTTAGTCGGTTACTATACGTCTACCTGGTGCACACTCTGTCTCATGCCTGAATAAGTGTAACACAAGCCGATAAATCAACTATAATAAGAAACAATACATTAGCAGTAAATATGCCTAACAGGAGGATAGGGTAAGGGAAACATAACAATGATAGCAGTACATTGTTTATTAGTGTTACGAATCTAATTAATCCTAATTCTAACCTACATTTAAAAGCAAATCTTGAACTAACCACCTCCCCCCCTCAGTCCCTTTAACTCGCATAACTTCAACTAACCCTAAAAGTAACTGTTACATCAAATGATATAACTAACTTTCAGAACTGTTACTTAAAAGATTATTTCACTTATTTTGATTAAATGTAAACTGACCATTTTTATTATGGTTATATTTCACTCATCTTAACCTTCAATAAGATTTATAAACTATTATCATGTCATTTTTCATTCAGCAATTGTAACTAAGTAACTCTATGTCGGTTACTTCAGTTTCTTGTCATTAATGTTCCTGTTTTTGCAAGTATCATTGTTTACTGTGGTTTCTAATCATTTCTCTCTGTTAGAATCTATGAATACATAGAATTGACTAAGTGTATATCTAATGTTGTGTTGTAGAGAATATGCAAAAATCTCCGTCACCGCTAGAAATGATATTTAGATTGATTATCATATTCAACCAAACACTTTGTGGAACCTTGACGTGATTATCAGGCTTATATATCGTGATGATTCAATCAAGCTATACTAGCTGGAAAACACCATACAGGCAGGTTAGTTAGAGAGTGGCAAAAATAAAATTAGTCGACTTGAGGCTTCAGCATGAATTGACACAGTCGACCGTACAGGGTTGTGATGGGGCTTTCCTTAAACAACCAGCACCTACAACATGTCATCTTGACACTAATCAGAATTAGGGAAGGTCAGCTTTAAATATACTACATTTAATATTGCCTGGTGGATTTCCGTTGACTGCGGTAAGGTTTAAGATTACTGAGCTAATACATCGATGACTACTCGCGGAGAGACCTGATATGATCAGATTCAGTCACTATTCCATTTAACACTTCGGTCGATCTTATAGGTCATCATGATCAAACTAACCCAGTTTCACGTTGTTCTGGGGGGGGCGATATCTTTCAGTCGGGAACGACATCTGCTCCCTTACATCTAACAACGTTTGGCAATTCAATCATATGTGATTAATATATTCCGTACTCTATGTTTCCCCAAACATGTCAAAACTTCAAGGTCATGTATGCTATTACGAGAGTTAGCACGACTAAAGCCCATTTCATGCCTTCCGCCTTTCATTTTCTATTCGGAGTCGAAGAATCTATTTTCGATAAGTAAGAATCGGTTAGATGGTTGCCATGTACGATGCTCAATTACAAGATGTATCGGTTGGTTTATTTTTCAAATTTGAATCAAATATCCTTAATTATAATATCTAACTATTTGCTTTTCCAATGTTTGTTTATCTGTGTATTATTGTTATGATTAGTTTAATTGATCCAGCTACACGTGTATTTCAAGCATTACGTATTTTTGTCAATGATGAATTAAATGAATTATGCATTGGTTTGGAACTAGCTGAATTCTTATTAAAACCGGGTGGTCATTTAGCAGTTCTATCATTTCATTCGTTAGAAGATCGTCTGGTCAAATGGTTAGTCAATCATGATTGTAAACATCTAACTTTATCGAAGTACTTATCACAACGAAGTCGAAATTTTCTGCGTACTACTGCTAATGAAAGACAAGAATATTCAGATGATTTCAATTCAGAGCATAATGAATCAACGAAAATGTTCAGAACGAAATGGAGTCATGTATGTTAAGTGGTTTCATTAGTTTGTTGTTTGTATTCGTCACAGATTGATCTAGGTTGGGTATTATTGAAAAGTAAAGTGTATTGGACAGTTTAGTCTTCAGTATGACTAGGCCTTTGGTTGAATGCTGATGGCTAGAACTAAAGGTATTAGATTCGATCCTTGGCTGAGGTTAAAGTACACACTGCCACTAAGAAGACGCGTACTGAGACAGAACAGTTGTTCAATGCACCCCGATGTTCACTAGTGTGTAATCAGAATCAGGTGCATATTAAGTTAAGAGATGAGATGTAGTTTTATTTGATATGGAATATCATTTCTATCATGATTGCAAATAGGTATGTCTTACTGATGAGTCCCAACCAACATGAAGCCTACTTTAAATAGGTTTTCTCACTAACTACCTCTAAACACGCAATGTCAATTGGAAAACAAGTCAGCGATATAATCAATGAATTCTAGTAAAACAAAGTGATAAGATATGTTTATTACATTATCAGATCGAGAAGTTGTCTTTTTATCTTACAGAGATCTAAGCTCCAGTTGAATATGAAGTCAGCATAATGATATGCATGATAAGAATAATACTTCATTGTGATGTAGACGATTCTTTAGAAGTCAACGCCTTTATTATCTTATTAACGTAAATTTACAACGTCATAACAACTGCGTTATACATTTTCATGCATAAAACCTACATGTATACGACAGATACGGAGTTAGAACATAACGGGCGACGTATTGAATTTACGAATGTAAGGGATAGTAAGATTAAAACAATACAACATGACAGTAGTATTGTCGAGTGTGTAAATGACTGACTATCTCTAGTCGTTTCAACCATTCAGTAGACAGAATGCATCTCCGTAATTCTGTTTAGTACATGAATACTTTATTTAAATAAACCAAACTAACAATCATACTAATCATTCATTAATTTGATGCGAATTCGTCCAAATGAAGATAATCTGGTGGTCCGTAGATTGAAACTTGGCTTTTGTGAAGTGTTAACGTTAACGCCACCACTACTGGACAGCTGTCTAAGAGCATAATTACCACTTCAATAAATTTACTATATGGTGCGAGAATTAATTTGAAGTGAAATGATTTCCACAGCATGGCACATTCATGTCCGTTTAAACTGCTACTTTTATCTTGTTCTCATTTAAGATTATTGGACCTTTAACTCCTTCTAATTCTGAAGTCGTCTCTAATCCAAGATGTCGTTCAGCAAAATTAAGAATATTGAAAAAAGCATGAACACTGACGTGGGATTAGCATGAATGACAGTCGACAATTGACGACATGTCAACGACAGTCAGTCAATGTATAAATCCGTATCAGTTCATCGTGTACATTTTGTAAATACCACATTAAATATAGTGTTTTTTTCGTCACTGTCTCTATGATACTTTTACGAATTGTATGTCAAATCTTTAACTTCTTTGCAAGCATTCTCGATAGTAGTATTATGGGAACATTTTCTGATTCGGTCCTAATGATGAACAACGAAATATCAACGTACCAGTGAACTCAAGGTACTTCCCGATGAAACTTATACTATGCACCACTATCACCACCATAATATCTTCTGATCAGAACAGCAAACCACTGAGAAAATGAAGTAGGTTCGAAAGTTTACCCTTCTCTTAACTGATGTTGACGGAATGGAAAAATCGTAGATATTTTGTTGTCAACAGTCATCTACCGCAAATGTATAATTTATAGCCAAGCACTCAAAATTGCACACGCTGTTGATTCGTTTGAGTTGACACTTTCGGCTATGAAAGGGAAGAGAGCCGTATAACACATTTGTAAACATGACTTCATTTCTATGCTTGTTTGTTTATTCTTGTTTTGGATGTGAATCGTTGGTTAACTGTAGGAGACCAAACGTTGTTTATACTTGACTTATATGATCCCACATTTCAGTGTTGTATACAACAGATTTTACTCTAAGTGGGATAATCTTCGTTACTTAATGAATGACTACATTCAAGTTGACATTAAGCGAAAATTGATTTCCACTTCACTGCCAATTCATTCCCTGTGTTTTATGTATTACATCACACTACTTATTAATATTCAGTAGTTCGAGTTAACTTTAAATTATTTTCATAAATAATTAGATCCCTTACTACAAAAATCCTCATGATATCTCTTCTTTGTGATCTTCGTTCCATTGATGCTATCACGTTGTTGGAGAGTTTATATCATAGTATGCCCTATTGTAAGTCTATTTCTAAGTTTGCCTATATGTGTGGATGTTGTTGATTCATCTATTCTCCTGGTTGCCATGTGAGATTGCACTTTCTGGATAAATTGAATTCTATATCATGTTAGCTGTGATCGACGTGCATAGTCGCATTCAGTGTTAATCGAAGTTGAGTATCGTTCTGTGAATAGCTGGTGTTGGAGTTTCTCAACAGATCAGATCCAGTATCAATTTGCGACCAGCAATAATGCATGTTGAAGAACGTTAGGAACCCTTTTCTTCAATTGACTAAGTGGATGACTGTAGATGATGTTATTATGAACAACAGTGTCTAGAGTAAAGCTAACTAGTGACAATTTAGAATGTACAGAACACATTGGAGAATGACTCACATCTTCATCCTTCTCCATGTCTTGGATCAGCGTTCGACATATTGCATTACAACAATCAATACGTTTCTTGATATTAAGGCTGGTTGTGATTGGATGAGCAGTAGTGTCCTGCAAGTGTTTGTTAACAAAGAATAGACCTAATAACTTCATTAATATCCTTGTACACAAACACATCAAGAAGACTGAGGGCCCAAGAACACTTGTTTCTATTATTCCAATCCACTAATATGGTTAGGCAAAGCTGTCCAATTTCACCATCCACCCTAACTCTTCCATCAACCACATTTTGAAAACAACTCTGAATAGAGTGTATGGTGGTGATGTAGATCTTCTACTTGGATTGAGATACTGAGCTTGAGTATGTGCATAATTTTTCCTTACTGTATGATACCACACAAGCTATAAAAATCGCACCCAAATATTTAGCAACTAGTGTCCGTAAGTAAGGCATTTTACTTTACATCAAAATACATAGTACATGTGTATGACTACCAGGAGCCTACAACTGCTTTCACCCTATGTGGTGAACCGTTAGATAGATTCAAAAAATTTACGTATCTTGATTGTTGTGTGGATGATTCTAGTAGTAGCCTAAGAGACGAGATCATTTCATACACAATGAAGGGTTGAGTAATTTATGTTAATCTGGGGCGTAGATGATGCTGACCTTTACTACTAAACGCATTTATAATCACTCAACACACAGTAATCTTGTTTGGAAGGTGTCAGTGTAATTAATTTATATTGACTATAAACTATTGTTTAGTCGTGTAGTGTTCCCAAGTTATGATTGGTTATCCATTCTGTATAAAGTGTAATTTGTTATGTAGTGATAATATGTGATCCACTTCTAATTGACGTCTGTGAAACTGAAATTAGTGCGTGTCTTGAAAGTCGTCAAATTATCACGAACTAATTCCGAAGTTGTAAATTAATTGTTCTGGTATTGATCACTATGTCACTGATTATCGACTAATCTTACAGTCACAAGTCTATCTAGGAAGTATTTTGGCAACAACTGAAATGATGAAGTCAAAAATTTATGCTGACAAATGACTTATTTAACATTTAGTTATATTAACAATTTCAATCCTTGAGTGATTCCTCATGCGTGGTATTTATTCGAAGGCATACAATTTGACACTAATCCGTACCAACAATGTATGTGCCACACGACTAGGATAGTTGATGTTCATCCTAGAGATAAATCTTCGTAATACAGTATGGATGCCCATATCCAGACTAATGGTTTTCTTCATAGAACGTTGCTTGTTGTTTTAGCCTTTAAAATTAACACATCAAAAGATGAACTGATTATTATTTAAAATTAAATCATCACCATACCAATGTCGGTCAACATAGACATTGAAAAAGTATACCTAATAAATGAATAGATGTAAACATAGAGAAAGAGAAATTCATGAAAGGAAATGATTTGCCTTAGCAATATATTAGTTTAACAGATGGAATTGCCTCTCAATTACTCATTGTGATAGTAGCTGGTGCTAAAGTGAATCTGTTGTTATCCAATGTTATTGCGATCAGCTTAGCAATGAATACAACATTAGTGTTCCAAACATAACTCTGCCTGGAGCCCCCCTAGGGTTACTGCCGGTCCCAAGCCCGGATAAAGGAGGAGGGTTGGGTATGGAGCGAGCAACCCCATTCCGTAAAACAACAACTTTGCCAAATAAACGCTTACCAGTAAAAACTTCTATAACCATTTTAACTGTGTCCTGGGAGTTGGAAGGCCTGATATGACGCCTCATGGTGAAAGCTGAGTGTCTCCGGAAGCAATGAGGCAGATGCCCCTTCTGACAATCGGAGCAACAACTAATAACGGTGGCCGACATCAAACAGTTGTCCCCCAAGCACTGCAGTCACACTCTCAGGTCATCGAGACCTCCGCTAATCCATTTTCTTTTTCAGATTCCTCAAAAATGACCCTTCCACAGTGTGGGCAACCGGTAAGTGACTACGGCCCTCATACTTCTAATAGCACTCGAGATCACTTTGTCCTAAACGTCCTGGAAGTATTTGTAGCTGTAAAATAAATAGGTCCGTAGGCTTCCAACATTGACTCTGATCATGTTTGTTTTAGTGGGCACGACTAGCTGATAACGTCTAGACAAGCATCACTAACAGGTCACAACTCGAAGCACTGTAGAAGCCAACTCCTCTTGTAAACGGTAAATATAGACGCTACCATTTCGTTTATATTCTACTTACGGCTATATACATCTACCTCTTCAATCATCACTGTCTACTGATTTCCACCTTACTATTATGTAGGGGTTTGATCGTCAGGAGGTACTCTAGATATACCACAAACATAACTTGGTCGAACACACAGTATAATTCATATAGCTTGTTTTCATCTGGGCCACCAAGTAAGCGATGTTGAGGTTATATACAATGGACTAGGGAAAGATGTTAAATCAAAATATCACATCAGTTTATAAAGTCTTTGACAGTTGATATGGATCACTTTCCCAGATAGTGTTGATTACAGTCATCATGATCAATCTTGTCGATATTGTAGACCAGTACTGAAGTAATAATTCGTATTTAAAAGGAAATAAATACATCTCAATCACATTTGTATTGTTACTCAAATGGTTTACAAGACTCAGCATAAGTAGGCCCACTTCATTGGATATTAATCCGTAAAAGAGTTAGATGAAGTGTAAGGTTGTTATAATGTGCAGTTGTGATGATTGAGATCTCTCAGAGAGAATTACGAGGTATTATTAAGGGTGGATCGACAATACATTACAGCAAACTGTATGGAAGTTTCATTTACTGATTTATGTGAGTAAGCCACTGATTTTGAAGTGTGCCAGATCGAATTGCTCGACAGGTATGAATGTTCACCATTATTGAAGCTAATGTGATAGGATCCTAACTTCAAAGAACAACATACATCTTCAGATACATTCGCGTAGATACATGCGTAGATAAAAGAAATTACATCAGAATATACAGTAACTTCATTTTTAGAAACCATGCGTTGATGAGTAGTTGTATTATACGATTTTCCCATCCTATTCCACGAATTTCAGCTACGATCAGCTTAACTCAACACACATCACATTCCCAATTATGTGTGCATGGATTTCGAGAAGATTGCGATTTCACGATGTTTAAGGAAACTAGTCTCAGACGAAACAGCTGGTGTCTCCAATAGCTCCCCTAATAGTATCAGTTCATAACGAAAACTCTTCAGAAAACCAGACCAATCTTCATAAACCACTTAAATATCTTCCTAAAATGTTAATAATTCATTCATAAGTAATAAATAAACACACTTTCTCACCTGTATACCAGTATCCTCTTTATTTCTATCTGGTGTTAACCAAACACCAACTGGTGCATTGCCAATTATACACCATTTTGCTGCTGATGGTAATAAACTTGATGCTAGAGAATCTGCAATCTGAGAAATAGGAAGGAAAAACAACGACATTGAAACTAAGAGTAAAACTAATCTCATTTCTGATGATGTGGTGGACAAGAATTATGCTGAATCGGTTATAGTGGAGATTATTTCAACTCATGGATGATATGTGTTGTTTTCTGGTGGCATGCTAGTGAACGAAAAATGATAGATAATCATCACACCGTCATAAACTGAAATTGGGAACACATACCACTGAGTATCAGACCAGTGATTTTAACGGTAAATTATTCACTAAGATATCAGTAGATCCTGAGCCAGAACCGTGACTGCGTTGTTTGTGTGCTATGCATAGAATCATATTTGCGAAATTCATCCTCTACAGTGTTATGTTACCGTATTCCATGAAATAACTAGTTCTACTGACAAGTTGTTCCCCTTTTGACATTCAATTATTTGAAAGGTGCTTCATATAAATAGTTCAATTATTTGTGAATTATATGCACTCGAATGCACTACTTACATGAGTTTAGAAAAGTGATTACACGATTAATTGTCTCGTTGAAACATAATCGAAGATTTGTGGCTCTTAGTAGGTTAATTATTAACAACGTGGTATCTGACATATATGTGGATTGGTTTATATTGCCATATTACATAATAACAGAAAGATGAACACAATTGTAATAGGAGTACAAGTATCAGTGATGACAAAAATGATTGCAAATAATTTTAGAAATCGGAATCTAAGAGGAACGCAAATAGTGGACGCATCTGCGTCATTTTGATTAGTTCTGGAGATGTATATATGAATACGTAACCTCCGTCCAGCCTAACTAAACAAGTATTTTCTGATAATATTAGCCTATGAATCATATGATAGCTCCACGATACCTTTCGCCGGACAGGCGGTGGTTGGTGTAACATTGGGTAATGTGGATCGCCGAGTTGGTTCCTGAAAAACCAATGTTTCTCTCAATCTTAGCTATTATTCTAAAATGCTATATTTTGTTTGCCTCCATTTCTACAGTTGTCGCCATCGCAACTACTGTTTCCATGGCATAGTGATTGGATGAGACTTAAGTATATATAACAACAACCAGCACTGACGAAGGCAATAAAGAGGAAAAAGAAACTATCATTCATAAAAGTGCTTTTACTATCTCCAGAAAACGCAGAATAACTTGTGCTAATATTCTGCATATATAGTTAACACTACAGTTAAGGAAAACACTCAGACCGCTGCTGTTAACTTGATGTAGAGGAGGTTGTCCATCGTGATGATTCAACCGGGCTATACTGGCTGAAGATCTTATCAAGCAAGGTGGGTTGGTTGGAAACAGATTAGACTAAAAGCAGCAAACCTTAGGTCAGTGGGAGAAGTGTTACTACCGACAGCATAAGGATGCTTCCCTCAAATATCCAGTACAACAGTGATGCTACCTTTCTACAAAGGAAAGGGGCTAAAAGTGGGTTGGGCTTAGAAATGCACACCTCAACTTATCCGATTAATCGCCGTCTCCACTGTAAGGCTTTTTCAAGCATAGAGATAATACATAATAATCCAATTATAAAAACGAAGTGTATCTGCACTCTAGCAATCGTCCTTTGAACAGTGCGACCACATTCTCCGGTCGTCAAGACAACCTATATTCCAGTTTCTTTTCAGTGACAACAACTCAAGATCAGGCTAATATTCAACGTAAAACAGTGAAGAGTAGTGTGGAACAGAGGCAAAGGCGATGGAAACCGCTGCGGCGATAGGTAATACTGAACAACTGTTCTGTTTCACTAAGAAAACTGGCATCGGAAAGTCGGTTGTTAGTGAAACTAACTGTGAAAATGACGAATTCAGTTTCCGTTCAGAAAATTAAATCGATGGGCGTAACATTATCAGGACCAGTTCATCAGGCCTCCAGCTACCGTTCACTCACTGTGTATCCTCAAACTACGTAAGTGGAGATTTGACACATGCTCACCAACTCCTAGCCAGGTTCGAAAGGTTATAAGTAATTTGAAGTAATGAAAAGCTGCAGAGTGTGATATATTTACCCCGGATATGTTTAAAGTAAGTAGTCCCATTTTACCGATTGGGCTGACAAACATATTTGCTGACGCTTGGGAAACGGACATAATCCCATCTGACGGGTCTCTAATGCTGATCGTCTCAGATTATAAGGAGGGAAACAAGTCCCCACGCATTAGCTACGAAGGGTTGGCACTTGTCATTTTTATTCAATTTTGGTATAGACATGATCATAGAAAGTTCGCTTCCTACATATAACTCTTCAGAAATAAATCTCCTTCTAGAAAGCCCGCTTATCGATCTACAATAAGCAGACAATATATTCCTGTTTAGTGGAGACGCTGACAACTCACTCAGTCTTCTAAACAAGTTTAATAACAATGCAAACACATTCCAAATGTCTTTATTCACCTCGAAATGCAAAATGTTACTTCAAGACGGGCCATTATCACCATATAGATTGGTCAAATGGAGTGAACTAGTTAAGTTCATTGATCGATTCACTTATCTCTGGAGTCGCATCATATTCGATATTGATGTCATACACATTGCCAATGTGGAAGACGACGAATGAGTAGATGGGGTTGTGAACCTACATCGACTGAGGTAGCTAAAATACATAATACGTATGCCTAACCACCGCCAACCTCATGGCATGACGTTGGCTTGTGTAGGAATGAATTGGGAAAAATCTAGCAGTGGCCAAACCAAAACATTGCATCAGCACATGAAGTCTTTAGTTGCTGGTATAGGTCATGCTGATAAATGCAGACTACCTGGTTGAGGTTCACGCGTTTATCGCGATCAGTGGCTGGAGACATTAAGTAGCATGGCTGAGAATCTGTCATAGAAAACAAGTGTATTTACTATTTATCTACTTCTAGATATATTATTATATCGTATATACATGTTTTATTATCTCCTGTTGAATTATATTGCGGTGTTAATCTCGTAAGTTTGATCTAGACATGGCAATTTGGTATAACAACTTGGATCTATAGGGATATGTACCAGGTTAAATGTTTCTTGATCGACGGATTTAGGAAAACACAGTTCCATATGAAACTTTATACTTTGCGGCATCCTTACTTTTCTGTACAACTATGTCAATGTTTCTGCTTAGTAACTAACAAAACATCGCACATTACAATCATATATTGGCATGTCGCATCAATTTTGAAGGACGACTGAGTTGGCAGCATTTACTGATTGCAGCTGTTGGGCCACGACTGTGGGGTCACTTTTGTAAATTGGAGTGTAGACAAATTCACTTATGTTTCCATATTTAGCTTGGACAGAGTGTTCTCAAAAGACATCAGTGTCGACAGTAAAAATAGCGAGTTTCTATACGGGTGAGACTCAATCGCCAAATTTTTATAGGGCTACATATTAATCTGCCGAACTATTAAACTCTGCGACCAGCCGATGAACCAAGACACCCACACCCTCTTTCTCATTGGCATTGAACAAAGCTGTTTCCAAGCCTCAGTAATTTCCTCACCACAGTCATCTTCTCCTTATGCTTCTTTAAGCCCACCAACTTCATAATGGCTATGGACTGTAAAAGGAAGCCCCTGACGTCTCTATTTCAGAGAAGCAATGACAATGGAACCTTTAACACTCCCTGGAGACAGTGGTAGCAACTGCGAAGAACGACTGACTGGACGGAAAGGATACTTTATTCATTTATACAAATAAAAATATTTTTATAAGTCAGTGATTATTAAAAACATCAATACGATTACCTGTCTTAAATTTTTTCCATTGCATACTGGTGCGGTTGGAAGATTCCATACACCAGATATATTCTTCGAAGATTGAACTAACAAGTATAACTGTTTATCTAACACACGCCAAGCGGACTTTAAGTTTCCAGTCCTGTCATTTTCTAAGAATGTCAAATAAGAAAGATCAGTAATAGTAGAATCATTCTTTTCAAATTTGACTGAGAATATGCATACATAGTTTGCACAACTACATTTCTGTGGCTACTGATTCATAACATGAATTCACTTAGCATAATTTCTATAGAGCATCATTATAGTCAAGAAAAGTTAGAAACGATTTTCGAATTTTGTCTTATCAAACGTTAAGGAGAGAACTTCTGGATAACTTTACTGCCTGTCGTATCATAATATTCAATAGTTATTCAATTGACTATTCGGAACATAAAATAGGCTTGAAGTAATAATGTTTAGTTTCTATGCTGAAACGCATGGCAATATTACGCACCATTCAATCATATGATATTTAGGACCCTAATGAAGTTAGAATGCTGCTTCAATATAACTATTTATTATTCTAAAGGAAGACATTATATTTTTATGTCACTCGCTCTTTACTGAACTACTTCCAACACCTTTTTCAACAGATCATTCGTATCTTATAGGGTTGGGATTTCAAGCTATGCAGAAGCATCTACTAAACTTAGTTTTCTCAACTGCAATCTTCGTAAAACTAATTTCCCTCAAGCTTCATGAAAAGGAAGATTTATCATATTCTTTCTGAATACTTATACAAGCATGGGTAAACTTGATGAGTGACACATCTAATGATTTATAACAAAATAATGTTCAGAGTTAGAACTGTCAATAGATTGTGCAGTGGACATGACTTTTACGACTGAACCAATAAGGAGAGAAGGAAACGTTTAAAAGTCACGGCGGACACCTGACAGCATCATGTTAACGATAGAGCGTGTTTTAGATCTTACTAGTGATAAAAATCTCGTTATTCGCTCGCAAACTATGGGATCGTTAAGAAAATCATTAAATTGTCAATGTGACAAGGAAACGACAGTTTCGAAACCCAAGGGACATGACATGGCTACTGCTTTCGTTGTACTGAGTGCTGGTGTGAAAAGTCCATCAAAAGAAATTCTTGTTTTGCTTGTTCCAGGTCAGAATTGAAACAAATTCTCCCTTTAACTATCGAATAAGTGATTGGGATTATAGCAACGACAGCCGCTTCACTCGTGGACATTCCTCAAAAGGCAACAATACAATGGTATGAATATTGCTGTGAAATATGTCCTGGCATATCAGTGCCGTTACAAATCCAACATGGAGGATGAGGAAAAATAATCGAAATCGACGAAATACTGATTCGTAAACGAAAGTATAATAGGGGACGCCGCGTTAAGGAAGATTGGGTAAGTAGCTCCTTTTTCTAATAATTTTAGCTCTGTGGGATGTGGGACACAGTATTAAACAAAGGGCATTGTGAGAAGATTCGTGACAGATCGGCCTCTACACTCCTTGGGCAGGTAGAAAAATACATCTCACCCGGAACAATAATATGTAGTGACAATTGGAAACCCAATCGATCACTTTCAGATATAGAGCACGTACACAGAGTCGAAGTGCATAAAAAACACTTCGTTGATCCGTCAGTGGGAGTTCATACCAACAATATCGAATCAATGCCGAGCCGAGTTGCGCGTCACTTGCGACCGTATTTTGGATCTCAAGGAAGGATGCTATGGAGTCATCTAGATGAATATTTATATGAAATGCATCGTGACATTGAGTCTGGAGAATTCAAGAATAACTTATATATGATTTTTGATGACACAACAACAATATATCCTGCATAACTTTTCGATTTCAACTATAAATAATTCATTAGAAATTGCGGATTTCTCATTGCATTTCGGGTTATGGTTAAGCCTTAATATTATCTGCATATATTTTGAAATGATGAATATTTCGTCTTCTACCAAAGATTTCTGTGGGGGAGGCATCTTACAATGAGTCTTAGTTTAGAATTCTCTAATAAATCACCAGAGTTCGGGGAAAAATCGTCGGCTTCGATTTAGAGGGCCGTGATTGGTTCATTCCGATCAGCGCTTCCATGGTCATTTTATAGTCGCTCAAGTTCGCCCGTAAAACAACAATATATCCTGCATAACTTTTCGATTTCAACTATAAATAATTCATTAGAAATTGCGGATTTCTCATTGCATTTCGGGTTATGGTTAAGCCTTAATATTATCTGCATATATTTTGAAATGATGAATATTTCGTCTTCTACCAAAGATTTCTGTGGGGGAGGCATCTTACAATGAGTCTTAGTTTAGAATTCTCTAATAAATCACCAGAGTTCGGGGAAAAATCGTCGGCTTCGATTTAGAGGGCCGTGATTGGTTCATTCCGATCAGCGCTTCCATGGTCATTTTATAGTCGCTCAAGTTCGCCCGTAAAAGTCATGTCTACCGAATATGCATCAAGTGTACAGTTTAGAAGTTGTTCATATAAAATACTACTTTCGTTTCTGCACAGGAAACAGTAGGCTGACGTCAATACAAACTCAAAGTAATTCATCTTAATGTAAACGTCCACGGACCAGGAGGAGGGTTTATTGGAGTTCAAAATAGATGTGGAACGATCAAATATCACATCAATGGAAAACCAAAAGTGATTTCAAATCCAGAAACTTAAAAGGATTATAGATACAAAAATGTTTTAATTCAAACAACAATAGACAACACATTGTAGTTATGCAATAATGATGAAGACATTCAATAGATGATTAAAGCTCATATAAAAGAACAGAAACTTGTGAACTTGTTCGAGTTACAGAAGGACTTTGAAAGGAATATGGAACGGAATGTAATTAAGCTTCGCTGGATTCTGTCTCACAATCTACAAAAATCATTGGTCCTAACGTCACTTATCTTTCTTCACGAAACACTCAAATTTTAATATAGTGGTCTTCAAACAGTCAACCCTTTACTCGGTGTCTATACTTACAATAGGGTTATGGACCGTTATTTGACCCTATTTTCTCAGCTTACAAAATATTAAACGCAATTCGAATATTCACATTGTAAAACGCTTTGAAGAGTCTGTCTTACTTACATTATAGTTTTGCTAGTGAGGATTTTCTTTTTGCATTTTCTTATTCTCAGTTACACAGGTAGAAAACCCATGCTGTCCACTTTTAAATGTAATCCACAATGTGGAACTCAGCGCTTTGCAGTCAATGTGAGCTACAGTTACCACTCAATGAATTGGAAGTTAGCAGACTCTTCTAAACTAACAGAATAGGAATCTTATCCTAGCTCTATTGTTAAAGACACTAGGACTGATTACTGAATATTTTTCAAAGTTTCCCCGATCGTCTTATCACCAAATCGGTAACCAAAACTTTTATCTTCACATTATGATGGTGAAAAGTTACCACGAAACATATTGTAAACAAACGAGTTGTAGTAACACTGATATGGATTTTGAGCATGCTAGAAATGTCCGCTCAATAGCCTTCAGATAAAACAGGTATCAATATCAGAACAGAATGATCGAAATGTATATCTCAAACTTGAAGAAATTATTTTGCCATGCACTAGATCTAATAACACTGACCAGTTCGCTACATGGAACAATTAAATTACCAGCAAAACATCACCAGCCTGTACACATAGCACTCCTAGATTTATTTGAAAACCTAGAAAACTATGCCAAAAAATAAAATAAGTGGATATCAGTGGATTTCTAACAGATTGGCTGTCTGCCTAGGTGAAATATATTCATCAGTTGAAGTTAGTTCTATTCTGCACAGGCTAAAATATACAGCTTGTTTAGGTTGATTTTAGACATTTGAACCTGCATCCTGTACACTACAAGCGGGTTATGAAGATATAATTAAGATGTATACTATAACCTCTTTATACTGATAGAGCACTATCGACCATTTCATACCCAGAAAGAGGAAACTTCGGAAACCTCTTCTAAAAACATGGCGACGGCGTCCTCCGCTGAGTCTTTTGAACAGTGATCTGTTGATTATTTAACCTCTGAAGATACGAGGGGATTATAATCTAGGATCATACAATTTGAAGTACATCCAGTATATAACCAAGTTACATTTGTCATATAACCGGAACAACTTCTAACGATCAAATCCACACGGACGAATAAGAACAAATCAGAAGGCAGTAAGGGAAGTAGGAGAAGTTATATTTTGATCGTGAGTGGAGCGTCAATGGGATAGCAACATCTAGGCTGGCTAACTAGAGAGAGAGTTGCTTCCCACGTCGTGTCATGATCTGGTGGTGATGCGTGACCAAGTGCCCTTCACTAGTCGTGCTAGCTAAAAAACATGGTCAGCATCAATGCTGAGAGCCTATACAACCATTTATGTAGGGTATTATTGACCGCTATGCATTAGTCAAATCTGCAGTTACCTGCAGATAATTAACTTTTAAATGGCCTTTGTGCTCTTCAGTTATAGAAAGAAACTTTAAAAGCCCGGTAAATTTTCACAATCAGGGCAATTCTTCTATTGCATAGACGTAGATCTTAAGTGAAGAAACATTTCACAGATTCGACAACGCAAGTTTGGTTTTTGATCCGAAGGCGCAATATTGTGATTGGCCGTTACTTGTTATTCTTGAAGTCAGCCAGCCGTTTTATGTTTTTGTCAATACTACTTTTGCCTGACGAAGTGTTATTTCTAACTAGGTTTTTATTCTATAGGAAATTTAATTAATTTTAACGTTTAATGTTCAGCAGGTTTTGAGTTAAATCACAAACCAAAGCCATATGTTATCGCGCTGTTCAGTATCAATACTCCCACACTGGTTGCTACCGAAGATTCGAAACCCCACCTTAACATCAAGACGCAGGAGTATGAGGATCAACTTGTTTAAACTAATTTTTAAAATTACTGAGTCTTATCGTAGATATGGTCCCATGAAGTATGTTGTCGTTATATCAACAACTATTTAAATCTGTTTCATTATATAGTGGCCGTGTTTTCATAGGGTTATAAAGTCAACCATAGAAAGATAGAGTTTATCGAAACATTTCAACTACAACGGCTGACTGGCTCCAATCGTTTCCTATTGTGATATGGATATTCACATGTTTAAATCCTGTTAATATACACACAGTTTCTGTACAAACTTTTCAGATATATCTCTCTCATTTTGTTATCCTTATGTGACGTGGTTCTCATTACTCTGGTTATTTTATTGTTTAGGTTGCAGAAGGGCCCAACTAAACTTACTTTTCATAGCATTGCTTGCTTCCAGTAATTCCTAGAAGCACAGTATCTATGTGCTAGACCACATTCTTTCGTAATCTTCTAAGTGCTTGGGCATTTCAAATGGGAATCAATAAAAGCCATGATGCGTTATCATCTCGGGATTTTCCCTGTTGATTTTTCACTATCTATAATTATGATGTGGCTGTCAGTAATTTATCGACTAATCTTTTAAAATTTGAGGATTTTAGTCTATATTACAGGTGCCGGTATTATTAATCCGTTTACACTAACATAACTCCGGCAGTCAGTATCATATGGGTTTGTGTAGCCTAATGTACTCTAAAGCATTACGTAATGCATATACGTTGCTTTTTTGAGACTTGGCTAGTTCGGTTCGTTGGATTTTGTTTCACCCTTCTGTCTTTATGGAGTACGGAACTAATCAAATGTACACTTGCGTCTTAATCGTTTTCATCCTTAGCTCATTATGCAGTATTTTTGACGCATTTCTATATTTATAATAGGTTTTCGTAATGTCTCGTTCACTGGTCTCATTGAAAGATTTTAAAAATTGGAATATCTTCAGTGGATTATGTATACGTCGACCTGCAGTTATTACACCGGAATTAACGCCACTGGAAAAACAAGTAGCTGATTTATATAAGAAAATAGAATTCGAAAGAAGTTATCTATCAGCACATGAATTAAGACATGAAGTTGAAACGAAAAATATTTCGAATGCACTTTCAAAAGCAGCTAGTACCAATTCACAGGAATCACTTATAACTGCACGTGAGATGGAGTTAATGTGGGAATTAGATGCTGAGAAGTATAAACCAGCTGAACGATTGACAGGTATGGATCTTATTGAAGTAATTTATTATCACTAACTCATTTGTACACATTTCTGTATTTGGCCTCGAATTACACTCTAAATTTGAAAGCTATTGATGCCACCTAGTTGCTTGAACTGAAGTCAATGAAGCAGAGTTCGAATAATGGCTTAGTGGCTGAGATTTGAAAGTCTTTTCCAGCGGATCACTGCTTTAGTCGATTTGTTTGTGTTTACTGAAAGGAATAAGGTTGATGCTGTCAATGTTTGAAGTTAAGAAAGTTATTTTGTTTAACTTTCAAGTGTAAATTTGTTTTCACCATAGAATTAATCTGTTTTAGACTTTTTAAAGTAATAATGTTACTGCAATCAAAATAATTTTAAAATAAGCCAATTATAGGAGGGCCATCTAATCACTTAGAGTAGGCTTACATATTACGAAATATTCTTTGAAAAGCTTACTCTTAGGTGCCTGGATACTTTATTGACATTTTGAAATATGTTACAATGTATACGTACTTGGTTGACATTCACAAAAATATGTACGATATTCGTAACACGAATATCTCTTTGGAAATAGTGCTTACAAATAGACAAAAAAACATGAAAGCCACAATCCGGAGTCGGGATATTTATATTTATAAAGATGTAACAGCCTTCCCATACTAGTGTACAGTCACACAGTTTTTCCCATTTATGAATTTAAATAACGAGAGAACAACGGTAGTAGCAGAATAAAGTGAATTCATTTACTTCGCGGACTTTCCTCAGCCACTTTACATCCTAGTTAAAATTTATATTAATATATAAAAGCGTGTGCACACACTACATCAGGAGGGTTTATTGGAATTCAAAATAGATGTGGAACGATTAAATATCACATCAATGGAAAACCAAAAGCGATTTCAAATCCAGAAACTTAAAAGGATTATAGATACAAAAATGTTTTAATTCAAACAACAATAGACAACACATTGTAGTTATGCAATGATGATGAAGACATTCAATAGATGATTAAAGCTCATATAAAAGAACAGAAACTTGTGAACTTGTTCGAGTTATAGAAGGACTTTGAAAGGAATATGGAACGGAATGTAATTAAGCTTCACTGGATTCTGTCTAATAATCTACAAAAACTATTGGTTTAAACCTTGTTTCCCTATGTATGTAAGGTATGTTCTGAGGGTAAAATTAAGAGAGAATTATTTAAGATTGAATTTTGTCGAAGCAAAAACAAATGTCTTCGAAAATTTATAACAATGTATAGTAGGATTATAATAAAGGAGGCAGATTGTCACTGTTGA